>JASVER010000235.1:157566-175628 GCA_030449065.1 Oceanodroma leucorhoa | reverse complement strand
GCACCAGCACCCCACGCACCGCACTGCACCCCACGCACAGCACCCCGTGCAGCGCGCTGCACCCCACACACCGCACCCCACACACAGCACCCCATGCACCACACCAGCACCACCATCCCACGCACATGCTCCACACCAGCACCCCATGCACCACACCAGCACCCCATGCACCACCATCCCACGCACTGCACCAGCACCCCATGCACCACACCAGCACCCCACGCACAGCACCCCATGCACCGCACCCCACGCACCGCACCCCATGCACCACACCAGCACCCCATGCACCACCATCCCATGCACTGCACCAGCACCCCACACACTGCACCAGCACCACACCAGCACCCCACACACCACACCAGCACCCCACGCACCGCACCAGCACCACACCAGCACCCGCACCCCACGCACTGCACTGCACGAGCACCCCGTGCACAGCACCCCACACACCGCACCAGCACCGCACCAGCACCCGCACCCCATGCACCCGCACCCGCACCCCTCCTGCCCAGGCACTGCCGGCCGGGACACCTCCTCCGGCTCCGGCTCCGTCCCTGCGCCCGGCGCGACGGCACAGGCCAGGCGGCTGCTCTCAGCCCCCCGGGAAACGGGAAGGTGCCGTCTGCCATCAGCACACTGCTTATCCTCACGGCGCAGAACGCGGACCTGCAACCACCTTCACAATAATTATAATACTCAGCAGCACGTCCAGCGTATAAATGTTAGACGCTTACAAAGGAAAATAATATAAATGCATAATCACTGTAGCATCTTGAAACCGCTGGCAGACTATCAGTCAAAATTTGGTACTTGAACCTTTAATGCAGTTTATTGCATGAACTATATTTCAGATACTTGATAGTTATATAAGTTAAAGCAAATAAATTACCAACAGCAATCGGCTGTATCCTAATCTCTCTGTGAGATGGCAGCCCTGTTACGGCACAGATTCCCAAAGGACAGCAAGTCTGCTCTCAAGGATATTGATCTGCTCCGCTGCTCTTCCTCCTAATTGCCACCGATGCAGTCCCCCCCAATTAGCCCGCTCAGCTAACCGGCRGCAGCAGCCTGTTCTCCCCGCGTTCATTATCCAGGCAGGTGACAAAGTCAAAGCCGAGCTAAAAAAGAGCCCAAACAGAATATAAAAACAGAGCAGTGGTTGCTGCTCCAGGCATTTTTTTTTTTTTTACTTGCAATATTTTAACGTGCTTACGGGATTGAAAGCTGTCAGTGAAATAATTTATACAAACACTCTTCAGGAACGCTGTATCAGCGGAGCAGGGAAACGTCCACGCCGCCAGGTTTTCCGCAATGAAACAGGAACCCATCACACAGGAATACAAAGGCATCATTTGTTTTGCTGACAGAAATCACTGGTTCTAAAAAGTACTGCCTTCCACAATCTAAAGATAAAATTGACTATTAAAGATAAATTGAACTGTTTACTTATAGAATAGATTTATGGGTTTATGAACAGAGGACACATGAATAAATTGTTTGCTAAATAACTGTGGGGGAAAAAAGGCACAGAAATGCTTTTAGTTTACTAGGTTGACTCCACAGGTAGCTCCAATCAGTTCAGCTGCACTTCGCAATCCTGAGCCACAGGTGTGACGAAGACAAGGCAAAGGTCAAGCACCTCTTGCATGTGTTTTGTATTTTTTCCATGCTTACAACCTTCATTAAAATATTCTCAATCACGCTCCCACACACAACAGATTTTATGTAGGTCACAAAAGCAATCAGATTTTTAACATTAAAATTAAACTTTAATTTAATATATCTTAAAGAACTGAATTAATTTCACAGAGACACCCAGTAACACTCTGAAAAAAGGTTTAGGTAGAGGACACTTTCAAATGAGCAAATGGTAGTTCTCTGCCCTGACTGACAGACAATGGTGCTTGTGAGGGGAGCTGAGGCTCGGCAACGCTTCACCCCCTTTTGCCTGGGTCAAAGGGAATATCTCTCATGACTATGTCAAAGGAAAGAACCACCATTCTGGCATTATTCAGCTCAACAAAGGGCCTAAATGTATCTTCTGGAGAGGCAACCAGCCACAATAGATAAGAAGTCCTCTATTTCTTTGATAGCTGATTCCAGCAGTTAATTGTCTATAAAACACTTGCTTTGCATTTATGTTGAAATTGTTCAGTTTCAGCTTTTAGTCATTAGTTTTCATTATGGATTTTTTGCCAAGATTGAATTTTCTGAGGTTTTTTTGACATAAAAACATTCTTCAACACAATGAGGTTGCCTATTTCTATTCTGCTAAACTAATTAGACCGAGTTCTTTAAGCTTCTCTGTGTAAATATTTATTTCCCATATAATATTTTTCTCTCTCTTCTGCCATCTTTCTGTTATTTCAGCATCTTTGAGAAAACATGCACCAGAACTATGCATCGTATTTCACTATCTGTCTCAGCAAGGCATGTGTATTCCTATTCATTACTCCAAATGTGCACACCTCTGGATCCTGTTAGTGTGGGGTTTGCCATAGTGTTATATTCGGACCCAACGTAAACTCTGTTTTTAGAACGGATCCAGCTTACCRAGATGTTCCCTTTGAGCAGCTCTCCTCTTCATTATATCCTATTCCACTCATTGCTGTGTCATTTTCAAATATTACCATCAATAATTTTACATCAAATTTCAAAATATTCATGCAAACACCAAACAGAGCTGCTCCCATTGCTCACTACTGAAGAACCCCATCAGAAACACCCTTTCCACCCACACTCGGTGTTGACTTTACGTTGATGACTTTTCTCAGGTCCATTAACTATCCAGATCTTAATCCACTTAACACAGCCGTACTGAACTTGCAGCTTGCCTTTTGTTTTTTTTAAGAAACAAGAGTTTTTATAGTACTAAATCAAACAGCAGTAATAGGCAGTGATTATTACATGTAGCCTTTCAGACAAATCTCAAAATATTGTGACAGATTTGAAATAGTTCCTTTATCACAAAAGAATGAAAAAAAAATATATTGAATTGGTTTTGTTAACTACTTGAATCGGTTGGAGTTTTCACTGAAGTATTTTAGATTGTGTATTACTATGGATTAACATCTGTGGACTGGTGATCTTCTCAACCAAGTCTTGTAGCACTCCAAGGTTCGGAGCATCCAGATCTGCTGGCTCACAGATGGTCACCCTTCATAGATAAGTGTACAACATCTGCTTCAGAAAGCATTTAATGATTCCCAAGCGACATCAGTCCCCTTCTTTCCAAAATTAGATAAGTTATTGAAAAATGCTAACAATGATGCCAAGACAGGCAACTTACTGTTTCTTTCCGGCATGAGCCTGTCCCATCGTTATGGTTTCATAGCCATGAACATCACTGGGACCAGCTACAGCTTCTGCTTTCAGATACGTAACAGAAACAGTACTTGCTTCGTCAAGTGTAAGAAAAATATGTACATACATACATTTATTTACACAATCATAGAATGTTAAAAAGCTCCAGTAATCATTACATAAAGATCAGATGTGAAACCTTATTACATACATAGGAAAATTAGCTTTCCAATGAAATATGGCATGACCTTCAACTACTAGTATTCACAGCAGAGTCTATATTCAGCCATTCATACATATATTCATAAATTTGGAAATTGTAAATTACATCACGAGATGGATTCAGCCCTAGTGAATGCTGAATTCTATCTTTCACTTATGCACATCTATCACAAATAAATATTTACTCGCACGCCCACAGTATTTTCCTCAACGCTCACTCCCTGATTAAATGCAGGTGGTTTTCAACCATAACTCCTATTCAAATTCAAAAGTGAAAGTGATTTAGGAAATAAATTATCTTTTAGACGTATATTTAGCGTCACATGTCTTGGTCCTCTCATTCAAATGTAAAACGCTCTCCTCTCTGTCTTCATTGTTTTCCATTCCGTAATCGTAAACTTCGCAGTCAGAGCCGCAAATGAAGACCTATGGAGTGCTCTACTCCCCAGCACGGGCAATGAGCTGTCTTTGTCACCGTCACATCCAGGGCAGCGGCCAAATTAAAGACATTCATTTTCATGGCTGGTTGTTACTACCTGATAACCTGAATGTTAAGATAAATACATTATCCCCGGTGAGATGGAGAAGCTGGAACCAGAGGAAACTGAAGCAGGATACCAAGAGGACGGTCTGAAAAAATATTTGTCACGGAGGTCTGAAGAAATGTCACAATACAAGATGGTGTTTCTTAAAATCAGAAGGAAGAATAATTCATTAATCAAGATGAAAAAGCCCGAATAGGAGCTTTCATTTCACAGGGATGTTATCCAGAAAGAATCAGCAAGGTTCGGAGCAAGTACGGACAGGAGAAGCAGGAGAGGGGCACCAGGCAGACAGGCTGCCGCTCTACAAGCAGGATGGTCAGGGGAAAAGGCATCTACTGCAGACAGGCGGAAAGGAAAGATATGTGATCTTTTTTAAAAAATATAATGCTTGAGCTCCTTGGTARGTATCTACAAGAAGATTTCAGAAGATAAAATGGAGATTTTAGTTTGCAAATCTAGGATGCAAATCTGAAATGAAAATGTATCTGTGTGTCATCTTCACGGAGATAGCAAGTTAAATATTCCAGGGCAGAGAGAGAGGAAATGAGGSAGTAACTGAGGGGATCCAAAGCCTGCCCGCATAGCAAAAGTGTGGAACAGGACTCTTCAAAAGGAAAAAATCATAATAATTAAAAAAAGTAACCAGAAGAGGACAGAGACTCACGAGTGAAGAAGATTTCAAGGTGAGCGCAGCTAGTGATATTAAAGCTGGATGACAGATCATAAAAAATGAAAGCTGACTATGTTTTGGCAAAAACCCTTTCCCCTACATACTCAGGTTTAATGTTACCATGAAATACATTGAGCTCCTTGCCCAGATAATRTTCAGTGGATCTGAGATTTACACGTCGGCCACACATCACTCCGGGAGGGTATGATTGTCTCCAAAGTGTTTTTATGGGTTTAGGATTGGTTCATCTTGTTTAGACCATCAACCTCAGAGGCCATAAATTAACAAAGACTTTCTTGGGTTACAAATTATTTCAGTTTAATGATACAGACCATCCCAGCCATCGYAAGACATTCACAGTCAGATTTCAAGTAGCCGGATCACCCTCTGAAAGCATTTCCTGCTCTTTTTTTTCTTTTCTAGAGTAGCTAAAGCAGTAGATTAGGGTCCTAATTTAGGAAATTTAATTAATCTCCAGCAGTGAAGCAAGGTGAACCCACCCTGATCAAATATTTCATATAACACATTAGCCCGAATATCAATCATATTTCACAGCACATCTGGTCTTTATATTTTGTTGTTACTTTTACTGTTTCTGACAGAAAATTACTATGCACAGAAAAAAACCCACAAAGCCAACAATCGGCACTCGACATACCAAGTTTAATTTAACTAATCTAAAAATCATTGCTGCAAAAACCTTTTAGAAGTTTTGTGTGACTAAAAATCCCAAGGATCAGTTTGCAAAGTAAACACATACATGTATGTTCACAAATACTTTTAGGAAAAATGTCCTGCATGTTGGAAATGGAACTTGCTGCGGTTACAGCCCTGAGCTGGGTGCAGGCAGGAGCCGCGTCCTGTCCCTGGCTTTGGGGTGACCTTCTTCCTTCCTGCTCCACGGCAGTGCCAGAGTCTCAGCACGTTTGACCCATCAGCAGCTTACAAGTTTCAAAAGCCTCTTTCCCTGTTTTCAGAAATTACTCAGACACAGGGAAATAAAAAATATTTAGGCTCCTAATTGCTAAAATTGCTTTAGAAAATAAACTGTAGGCTCCCATGGCAATTAGATTATTTTCAAGATATTATTAAAAGACAGTTTTTAAAAAGTCTTTAAAATTAATTAATATAGTCAATGAATAATCAAAACAATTYTAGCATGGATCTAAGGAAAGAAATAAATAGGAAGTATTTAGTGCTGTCCATGAATCCTCAGCCATACTGCAAACTGAGACTTCTCTATTRTTTCCAGTACTCTGACAGTATAATTGATAACAAACACTTACTTGTTCTTGTGCTGAGACACTAATAATGACAATAGCAGTCTAACCAGTGATCAGAATATATTTTATGATGTCTAATATAGTCTTTACCTAGGAAAAGTATTCACAGCCATACTCATGAAAACATCCTTTTAGAACAGATGGKAGATAACCTAAACTATTGGGTCCATTTTCGTAAGAAATCTGAAATATTCTGTTAACTGCTGTACAGGTCTTGCCCTGGAAAGAGAAGCTAATTAAATGAATGTAGAAATAAATCTTAAAAGATCTTGCCTGGACCCTTTTCTGCGGGACTCGGTACGAACATGATGCATCCCACCCCCAGCGTAACGGAAAGCAAAGAGCCGTGGCCAATTTCTCTCGCAGATCCACTGCAAAAGGTAAGTACTACACCTCTGAAAGAGTAYCTGAGACTCTATTTTGCACCTGCGTATTCTTCACCCTCAAAACCCCCACATGGCAGCAGAGAAGAGGGCGTATTTGAAAACCTCAGGTTGGAAACRGTAGGATGAAGGGCAGCGTTTTCACTAGTCCTCAGGCAGAACAGACACAAATTACTTTGCCGTCATAAAACTCGGTRTTAAGAAGACAGCAAACAGAGTAACGAATACTAGGTTTTGTTTCTTACCGTGAATATTTCATTTTTGCTTTTCATATCGTGTCATAGAGACACTAACTTGTATCAGTGTCATTAATTGTTCAAAACAATTCTTGCTTGCAATCTCGCGTGCAATTAAAAACCATCTCCAAAAGCACTTCCTGTAGCTGAAAAATCACCTTCTGTTGAAAATGGATTCCTCTTGAAGATCTGTGTAAAATGCACTCTTAAATATTATCTTTTCAGGTTCATTTCTCCCAAACCCCATATACTAAGGAATATATATTGCAATATGGAGCCAATTTGCAATCCAACTTCTGCTGAAGTTAAAGATGGTCATTAAAAGACCTAATTCTTCATYTCATTATGCATCACACTAACAGGTTCAACAGATCTTCATGCTGGTGCAGTTTTGTTATTTATAACCACTTTCAGACAACTTTACAGTATGGATTTGAACTTACACAAATGAAGATAATAAAATTACCTTTTTTCTTAAATAATCTAATCAAGCTAGTCTACTAATTTAAAATTAATGGGATGGAATGAAAATGTTGGACAGCTTCAAAATAAATTAAGTGTGGAACCAAGTTACATTTAATCAAGCTGTCATGCAAATTAGCAGCTTCACTCGGTGAGTACTATTTAAAGAACTTCTTTGCTAGTGAAAATGTTTTTGGAACCATTACAGGAACTACCTACTTTTTGTTAAAGACAGATGAATACTAAGAAGTAGAGCTCCTGCCAGTACCAGGCTCATAATTACAATATCGTAAAGCTTTGCTAGACAGGGAAACTCCACATCAGTCTGCTGGGGGCAGGGGGTCAGCTATAGTAAATATTTTCAGAAAATAACTCTTAATCTGCAATATTATACACTGCTGCCGGAACAAACGAACGCCACAAACCCAAAGAAAAAGCAAACAAAAAAACCCCCAAAACCCCAAAACCCAACCCAACCCAMCCCACCAACACCAAATCACAAGCACGCGGTTCTCACGGGGAGCGAAAGGCAGGCGATGTCCCTTTCTGCAGGAAATGAGGCTGTGAGAGGGCACAGAGCCCCCCAGAGATCACGCCTTGGGCAGCGGGTCAGCCCCGGCTTGGCCCCCAGCCACCCCAGGGCACTCGGGGCCGCGCGGGCCGGGGCTCGGCGGGCGCCCGCGGGGAGTAAGCAGCAGCAGGCACTCAAGCCGCACACCCCTGACACCGTTCCTTCCCAAGACCTATTATCTTCTAATAACTACAACCAGCCCTACGAAAGCATCACCTATTAAAAACGGCCAAAATTGTACTTCAGTACTGCCAACAGCACTTATTTGTTAATTGAGTGGTGCTCTTTATTATCAGCTGATTACACTAACTGATGTACAAGATGCTGGAACTTTATGAAAGGGTTGACAACTTCAATAATCAGTGTGCTGAATTCCTGTTGTTATTTTAGATGAAGATTACTGATTACTGATTCTCCTCCAGGTGAAGCAAAGGAAAGAACATTTTTGATTCTGCCACCGCACAGGTATAGATGTATATTATTAAACAGCGTACTTATGTAGTCAAATTAATACTCTTAAATAGAAAAAGGCATCCTTTATTCTGCTATGAATATACTTGCATTGCTCTTCTGCACCCAGTCAAACTTTTTACTAGCAGATGTGCTTTGGATATTGTAATTTACCTGCTTCTAACTTACGAATAATGTGTCAAGTCCCCTCCGAATACAGCAAACATTTGCACAGAAACTGTATTCTAGGTAACATAAACTTTGATCAACAGTAAATACTGCACATCATTTGCTACTATAAAAAATAATTTTACATTGTACTATTACAATGTATTCTCTTCCATCTAAGAATTCAAAAGGTTTGCCAAAAATCTTAAGAATCTAAGCTTATTCCACTTCCCCCCTGCCTCGCCAAAAAGAATCACAGGAATTTCGAACATACTCATATTTAGTGAACATCTGAAGCTTTCTGCCTACGTTTTGGTGGTTGGCTTTGGTTTATGCACTCGCAATTCTGAGCATCGCATCCCAAAAATATTTTATCATGAGCTGTAATCTTAGTGAGATAGTGGATTCTCCTCGCGATTTATTGTAGCTACAATAAGCAGGTCAACTATCCATACATTTGACATCAAAATACCATTTAGACTCCATGGATGACTATCTGAGTATTCTCCTCCCACTTAGGACCTGAGCCTTGGCTCCTGGACAGACTTGGCTCTTCTGTGAGTTACGGCTTCCTCAAGTTACAGAGATAAATGCACTGAACCACCCTTAACGTTATACTCCACTTTTCTACATAAGCATTATTTTCATGAAGACTTCAAAACAATATTCCTTCTGATCCTTCACTTGGTTAATCTTGTAAAAAGAAAATTTATTTGGATGTGTCTAAAACATTAAAAAGTATGCTTTTCAAGACATTCCAGAAGTATCATATTTGAATTAAAAATAAATTTTGTTATATAAAATCTTCTCCTTCACTGTTCACTTTACCTAGCTAATATAAAAAAAGCAGGAATCAGCATAATCCATTGGAAAAGTGATGTTTCAAGAGTTATTTGAATTAAGTCCCAAATACATATGCAGTGTTCAGGGTTATTACTATTTTCATAAAGAGAGTAATGTGTTCCCTCAAAATGAATAGCTTCATTGCAGTAAACATTAATGCTCGAATAGATGGTAGGGAGGGAAAGGTGAACTAGTGCTGGGGAGAGAAGGCCATAGGTACAGGAAAAAATAACATGCAGGTAGTAAAACTACTCTGGTATGCCAGTTACCTCTATTTAGAAAGGGCAGGCATCCTAAGGTATTAATGATTTATAGTATCACTTAAGCCTTACTGGTATTTATCAAAGAATGCATGTTAGCTTGAAATATTTACACAAAACTACTGCGCTCAATGAGATGAATATCGCAGAATGTGCTCTTTACACCTCCAAAACCATGCTGCATTTTAAATCCATTACCCATTGATAAAATCAGTATGAATGAATCACAAGTATGTTACAGAGACAAAAAAAAAAAAAAAAAAATCACGATCAGATATTTGGATATAATACATGAAAGAGGAAGAGGAAAAAAAAAAATCCCCAGACAATTCTGCAATTTGTAGGACATGACCCCAGCACCCGAGCGTACCCCAGGTCACCAGACTGTCACCGCGTGCGGGGGCTGGACCACGCCAGGCTGCCTAATTCGGCTGCACCAGCACCGCGGCTTTGGCCACGCTCCCTCTGGCCATCGCAGCCTGCGTGAAAGCTGCAGGTTTTATAATCTGCTGACACGAGCAAGCAGCTCTATAGGAAAAAAAAAAAAAAAAAAACACAGAAAATTCAACTACCGTATCTATGCTCAAGACTCTCAGATCTTCTCCACTCCACACCTGCGCCCCAAGTTTAATTTTAAATTTTGAACGGTTTTTGGCGTCTCATAATCACTCGTGTACAGGCTCAGGGGCTCGCGATGCCTCGCCTCCTCTTCCTCTGCCCTCGCCCCTCCGCGCCCGCAGACAGCATCGACCACTCCGCCTCTTGTTGGGGATGATAAGCAAGATTTCTCCCCCTTTGCTTTGTGCTAATCCCCCCGTCCTCTGTCACAGCTGGACTGCAGGAGGCAGAGCCGGGCGGTGCTGGGCTCACCCCCAGAAGGTCCCGCGGGAGGCTCAGCCCAACGCGGCCCCCCGACATGGGGCACCCCCGAGCTGTAGCCCACCCCAAATGACCGGGTGGCCCAAATTTAATTTGCAGGCTGTGTTTTATCTTTAGCACTTACACCTTCATAATACCAGAAATGTAACATAAAGAAGGTTTATGCAGGTAAAAAAAAAGTCACAAATTAAATACAATTAATTAAATTAATTTTAAACTAATTTCCAGCCACGTGCAAGACTCTATAATAAAAAAAAAATAGTAGCTGTGACAAAGGATATATTTCGTTCTCTCTTCCTCTGCTATTTAATAGTCTCAGAATGAAAAGTCTAGTACAATTTTCTAGTCCAATTGTTCCAGCCGGGGGGAAAATTGCTCGTCATAATTAGGCCACTTTCATAACATATTTACTCATCACCCGGTCCCCTGTGAATGTGACCAAAGCTCCGCACCTGTGAATTGGTGACCGATTCCTTCACCGCTGGTCATTTTCCCATCATCTTCTCTCCTCTCACCCGATTTTGATCCCGCTACGCGCTTGTTCACAGGTCGCGGGCAGAAAAGCAAAGTTCACCAACTACAGAGGAAAATATATAAAGGATTCTTTGCTTTTCATGACCGTGGAACCTGTTTGTGCGGTTTTCCCGACGGGGCTTTGCTGGTGCGCGCTGGGTGACATGGGGTGATGCCCTGGGTCCGGGTCCCGCTCGCCCATGGGAGCCGCAGGGCTGGGGTGGTGCAAGGCTGGGTGATGGACCCGCAGAGGAGCCGGGAGGGACTAAGCACAGCAGGTATGGGCTACCTGGTCATCGTAAGCCTGCTAGTCTTTCACAGCACTGGGGACTTACTCTTTCCAGAGTACTTAATGTGTCTGGTGTACTGATTATTTATTGGTAAATATTCTTTTCAGCTATATGTGCCCTTCTTTTTATCTGCCAGGCAGAGAATCAAAGTTCTGTCAAAAGCAGATGTTGCAATCCCATCTTGATTGTGGGGCGAGGAGCAGCTGGACCATTGCTGCAAGTTGGAAGTTGTTGTTTTGATCCCTTCCCTGAAGTAAAGGGAATTTAAGTTTTTTAAAAATTTCACATCTTTTTTAAAAAAAACTAAATATATACCCAAAATTGTCTCATACATGAATACTGCAGAAAGTAAACAGAGCTCTCCAATAACAGGAAGTCCTTCAGATGGTCTTTCTATGATTCTATATTCTTCACTCTGAGGGTGGTGGGGCACTGGAACAGGTTGCCTGGAGAATGTGGCTGCCCCATCCCTGGAARTGTTCAAGGCCAGGCTGGATGGGGCTTTGAGCAACCTGGTCTACTGGAAGGTGTCCCTGCCCATGGCAGGGGGGGTGGAAGTAGGTGATCTTTAAGGTCCCTTCCAACCCAAACCATTCTATGACTCTATGATAAGAACTGGAGASATTGCTTTATACAGAGGACATGAACTATTTAACTCAGTACGTTTGAGTAATTATCCAGAAACAACCACAGCGTTTGGCCTGGCCCCACCTCGCCCGCCCGCCCAGGAGAAGTGCYGCTGGTGCGGAGCCAGCGGCGGGTCCCGGCGGCAGCTGGAGCCGGTGCTGCCGGGTGGCTCCCGCCCGGAGCCGCTCCAGCCCCTCGCTCCACGTCCCCAGCCCCGTGGTCCTTTAACCACGAGGTTAACGAGTAAAAAAAGAACAAACAGCCTCTCTCTAYGAAAGACTGGCCGAGTGCTAGGTAAATGTCTTGCTAGTAGATAAGTTTTCATTTTTTTCTAATAAGCAGTGCATGTTTCCAAAATCCTGGAGGGTGATAGTCTCRTATAGGTTGGGACAGGATGCTAATCTTCTCATTTCTAGCTGAATTGTCGCCTCAASAGTTTACTTCATGGCCCCTCCTTCTCCAGAAACAGCCCTAAAGGACTTCCAGAGGCAACAGGGCATGGTGTAATTCAAYACACCAACATCTTCTGAAGAATTTTTCAGGATTATTTGGACAGTGTACGCCATGTTTCTCAAGCCATTATGTAAATTTACACCCTAACATGCCTTACAAAAAAAATTCCTGAAGAATTAAAGTAACTTGAACGGTAAAGTTTGGGATTTTCTTTGTGGAGAGGAATATAATGATAATTTCTATACCAGAGGTATGCAAGTTAGCTTTCACACGTTATTCTAACACACTTAAAAGATTTTGAAGGCACAGTGGCTTCCTACAATCACTGCCCACAGCACCTAAAAATCTATTTACACATCATAAAACAAGAACTGYGATATGAGAGACCCTTAGTACCTGAAAGAAAAGTTTAGACTAATCAGTCTTCTTTTTTCACTGTTTATATTAGCATTTCAATGACATTTTTAATATTTAATTTTAGAATTACTTAATAACTGTCTTGAACAAGAATTATAAGAGAATTACACTGCTGAAGAGGGAGTGTGATTAGAAGTTAGAAGTGGCCTGGTGAGTCCAATCATAAAAGGTGCCCCTTAAGTGCTGCAATACAATTTAACTTATACTGAGACGACCTAAAGTAGTAGCTAGACAGTGAAACACTTGAACACTTCTCTCTATATAACACATTTAAAAGTACATGATTTTGCCAGTTTACTGATCTAATTCCTATGATAAATTCAAGATAATTATGACATAACACATCAAGATAAATGCATACATACTTTTAATGAATTAACCTATAATTTTGTAGATATTATACCACTATATTAAATTTACAAACAAAAATATTTAGCATGAATATTATACAAAGAAATGTTTTAATTATTGCATTATTATGTATTATTTCATTCCGTAAGCAACACAATACCTGCAAAACTACTGCATTTTGAACTCCCACTGGTATGAGATTTTTCACCACATCTGTTACAGTACATAACTAAGCTAACTCAATGCTTCATAAGCACAGATCCTAAAATAAGTCAATTTAATAATGTAAGTCCTTTCGGAGACCTACATATACAGTTGTGCTCATTTTTTAACTAATTTAGTTCATCTGATCTAAATCCCTCATTAAAAACTGCTATATTGTGATGGTTAGGAACAGCATAACTGAGATAATTGCTTTTAGACCTGATAGAGTTACCTATTTGAAATCATGCTTTCAATAAAGCTGGGTTCATTTATCTTGCAGAAAAGACCTCAGCCTTTCAGATTTTGTGACACAGTAGACAAACACAGAAGACAGCACTTTTATTTATCTGTTTATTTTTGCCAAGACATCCATTCTTCTCGCCGCCTTTGGAAACTTATTATTGCCTCAGCTCAGGATATCAAATTATTTTGGGATTTCACCAAGACTTGCATTCAATATCCTAAAGACTTTAAGCATTCAAAGTCTGGGACAACCTCACCTGTAATTTATTTCAAAGTGTGTTGACACTGTTCAACCTCTTCTAGGACCATTTCCCAATTTCTGTTATAATTAARCTAAAAGCATCTTATCAATCTAAAAATCTGGTAGGGCAAGTCTTCTCCTACTCCTTAAGTTTACTTTCACTTATATGCAAGAAACCAAAAAGTCATTARGAAATGCTTACACAAGCATGACTTGAGGGACTGACACAACAATGAGTCAACACAACTTCTAGAATTTAAAAGAAAACCAACAGACTCTTTGCAAGCTGTGTTACTTAAATGTTYATCTTTGGCTAAACTCCACGTTTTCCTCTCAGCGTCAAAGCACCAGTCCCGCCACCAAGCATGGGGTACCAAAAGGCTGTTSCAGCTCTTGCGGCAGTCGTTGGGTGAACATCATGTTGGCAGAAGCCAATGCTTCCACACACACTCTGTAGTCCAAACGGATCAGAGCCCTGCAGGCTGCCGTCCCCTCACGGTGGATAACCCAACAGCTCGGTGCCATCGCTGACTTCTGCCGTCTCCACTTCAGTTCTGGGTTTCCTGGAACTGGCAGGAAAATTATCCATCCTTTAATCCTTCCTCCGAGGCACCCRAACCTCTGCTGTTCTCCTTCATGCTCCCATGGGTCATGGCATGGGAGTTATTCTGCTCCTCTCCCCTGCTGGCAGGAAGAAGTTCTTGACRTTTATTCAGTCCATTTGGCGAAAATTAGCAGTTCCACATCTTGCTGAGTCTTCAGAGCAGTATGGCCCATTAATTTGGACTTCACAGTCTGCTTCACTTACACCTTTCTGAAGCCTCACCAGAGAACTCAGGAGCCGGGTGCCGCTGATGTAAAGGACACTGAGCCAGGACACCAGCTGGGCGATGCATCGCGGACCCAGGAGATGCATCACGGACACATGGKCTCAGAGGAATCTCAGTGTTGGCAGGTCCAGGGCTAGAAAAGCAGAAGCAGCACCTGCGGAGGCATTAACCATCCCTGTCCTCAACTGGGGAGGGGCTGAGGCAAGTACTGCAGTTCCAAAATGCAGTACACAGCCCTGATGACCACTTCCATTCGTTATCGAGCACAGAACCGCTCTTACCACAGACCTCGCGCCCTCCGCACATGCAGGCACCCTCCCCAGCTCTCACACCCACCACCGATCACGGGAGCTTCTGACCATCATGCTGTTCTGTAACACATGATACAGAGAATCTGATCGGATATTAAATTACATCAGTRTAATATAGACTTTATTTTGAACTGTGCCACAAACATAAAATATGTTTATTCCAAGACCGCGATGTACCACTTACCAAAAGTATTGGCTTCAATATTTAACATTTTCATTTTTCCATCATGCATTTACAGCTCTATTTTAAAATTAAGTGGCACCACAATTTACTGAAAGCTAAGGTGTTGTGGTTTAACCCGGCAGGCCGCTGAACACCACGCGGCCGTTCGCTCACTCCCCCGCAGTGGGATGGGGGAGAGAATCGGAAAAATGGTAAAACTTGTGGGTTGAGATAAAGACAATTTAATAGGACAGAAAAGGAARGGGAAATAATAATAATGATAAAAGAATATACAAAATAAGTGATGCACAATGCAATTGCTCACCACCCGCCGACYRATGCCCAGCCAGTCCCCAAACAGCRAGCGCCCCTCCCTGGACAACTCCCCCCGGTTTATATACTGAGCATGACGTCATACGGTAYGGAATACCCCATTGGCCAGTTGGGTCAGCTGTCCCGGCTGTGCCCCCTCCCASCTTCTTGTGCACCCGGCAGCKCATRGGAAGCTGGAAAGTCCTTSACTAGTGTAAGCACTGCTTAGCAACAACCAAAACATCRGTGTGTTATCAACATTMTTCTCACCCTAAATCCAAACCACAGGAAGAAAATTAACTCTATCCCAGCTGAAACCAGGACAACGTGTGCCTATATATATATAATTTTAGTCAGAAATTCAACTACTGTGCTGAAGAACAAGTAATGATTTTCCTGTAAGTCAATAGCTACTAGATGGGCAGATGGATGGATGGATGGATGGATGGATGGATGGATGGAGTACCCTTTTTCACCACGTATCAGAAAATTAACAGAAATACACTGCATCATCAGCTTTGTACTGCCCTGTGGATGCTCCCGGACACGCAGCAAGGGCCCGTCTGCACGGCGGGTCAGGCTGCAGGCACCCAGCCCAGCCTGCCCCGGCAGCTGGGAGCTGTTTGCCGCTGGGGCGAGGCGGGATGTAACCGCTATTTATTTTTGCATAATCACATACACCTTAACCACACTAAATCAACCAGAACTTGATTTGAAACTTCCCCTTCCCTTCTTCAATCACGTTTCCTCGGAGAGAACTGTCCTCCATGTCATTCTTCCTTAATTAAGTACACTAACTCTGTAGCCGGCAGCAAAGCTCCAGTGCGCCTCGAGACCTGTGGTTTACAGATGCTCCCCCCTCCAATCAGTAAGAAATGGGAGTGTGGTCCCAAAGCCTTCTTTTCTTCTTTAACTGGTTATTTATAACTCCCACCTGGTCCTGCTTCCCSCCGGTTCCTATCGCTAACCTGCCTGCGAGCATCCCAGCACCTCTCGGCTCTCCGCTGACGGCAGCAKCGTGCCACCAACGTCGGTGGCTCTGGAGCTCCTTACCGGGACCGTCATCTAAAGAAACGTATCTCCTCCACATCTAATGGCACCTAAAGCAAGCCTGAGCRGTTGTGCAGTGCAACACAACAAACCTGTCAGTCAGTCCTTTCCAAGGAAATAAAGGGCAAAGGTCTGCATCRTCTTCTTCATACCCGGAATAAATTTAAGCATTTGTGTCAAGGAAAATCGGATGATCAGAAACGGTGGACTTCAGTCTCAAGTGCTGTTTTATGATGGTGAATTATACTCAGTTGAAAAACATTTTTAACATGAAGCCAGTGAACTATCAAAGGCATACAACTGTACAGTAAATTATGTATGCCTATGTTTTGTAGAGGGAATAAGGTTCCTGCATACTTTTGACAGAATTGCATTATGTAAATTTAKCAGGCATATCACAGATGCTATACTAAACTGGACAGTTATCATATTCTGTATACTTACATAAGTATGGAACAAAATACAGCACATATGCATAAATATATAGAATTTCCTTCATCTACATTGAGATTTGCATGAGAAAAATTACTGGAGATTTCTGCAAGATGTATTGTATGCTAATGAGATTTTTTCCAAGATAAAACTGTTACTGCTAACAGTTGGATTCTCTCTTTGTTTTAATTATGCATGACTAATGATAGCTGTTTGGCTGTCTGACCACCAGACTGTCTACCGTTGCCAAGGGAAAATCTTTTAAAATAGATCAACTGTTTTTCTGTTATAAAACAGAGCATGTTTTACTTCMTCTTATATTTTTTAACAGTTTTGCAGGTATAAAAATCGAAACTTGAGTTGAACTCACTGGTGGGCCATTCTCGTGTGTAAATCACCACCAAATCTCTACCGGCATTATAAGTAACACACCGTACAAAACCAGAGTACAGCTAGAGCTGCTGCAGGCATCTACTGGCTCCATGTGCTGTTACACACACGGAAAGTACTGCAGAAAGAGTTCCAAGTAACACTACTGCAACGGCTGGRCATTTTATTGGGCCTGTTTTACATATGCACCTACATGCAAATGCAGGTGCACTAATGAATCCAGCCTGCTCTGGGGTCTCCAACAGCTTTAATGCTGGAAAAAAACGGTGCATCCAGTCAGAGGAAGAAATATTCTTTCTGCCAAGTTTAAAAAATATTTGAAAATAGGAGAGAAGATAGCCTGATGGTTTCTGATACAGTGCAGTAAAGGTGAGCGGGATTTSGTACACTTGTGCAGAACACGAGAGCACTGCAACCTCAGCCAGCTCCAAGAGCAAGGGTCTGCTCAGGCTGTAATCTGCCACGCTGCATACAGGGGTGAATGCCCAGCCACCCAGCAGTGCACCCTGTGCGATGGCACGACGCACCCAGCAGCCCAGCAATGAAGGGTATGATGGCATGCCCATACCAAGCGGCCCAGCAATGCACCCTATGCGATGGCACGCCTGCACCCAGCCATGCACCCTATGGTATGACATGCCCGCACCCATCAGCCCAGCAATGCACCCTATGGGGTGACATGTCCGCACCCAGCAATGCACCCTATGGATGGCACACCCCCACCCAGCCACGCACCCTATGGATGGCACACCCCCACCCAGCCACGCACCCTATGGATGGCACACCCCCACCCAGCCACGCACCCTATGGATGACACACTCCGCACCCAGCCACGCACCCTGTGGATGGCACACCGGCACCCAGCCACGCACCCTATGGATGGCACACCGGCACCCAGCCACGCACCCTATGGATGGCACACCCCCACCCAGCCACGCACCCTATGGATGGCACACCCCC
>JASVER010000235.1:112065-156505 GCA_030449065.1 Oceanodroma leucorhoa | reverse complement strand
GTCTGGGCTGAGCTGGGGGAAATGGAAATTTYGCAAATTTGAGGAGTTCCTTCCTCTGTTTCTAAGCGGGACCTTTCTTCTCTGGCAGGTACGTGGGCTTTGAACTGATCACCTCTGCTCGGAGGCTGAGAGGGCCAGAGCTGAAGAGGGCTCCGAGCCCCCCCCCGCCTTAGCAGGGGGGTGTTTAACAAACACCTCTCCCATGTTGCTCCTGAGGAACAGCATTCCCACCGGGAGACACAGGCTTGTCTTTCAACCTTGTCTTTGCGGATCGTTTTGACTCGCAGATGAAGCAAGGTAAAGGAGCCGGCAACCAGAGGCCTGCAGATAGATACGATCAATTAACCTGATCAATTAGTGCAGCGTTACCTCATTGCGGGCGAGCCCGCTGCCACCGCTGTCACCTGCAAAACCTCACTGAATTTATCCAGAGCTGTGGCCAGCCGGATTAACCTGCCCTTGCCTTCACTCAGCTGCTGGATTGAACCCTCGACTTCCGAAAAAAGTGCTGTGTATCCTCCGGCCCTGCCCCGGGGGTATCTGGAGGGGGGGTGGCTGGCCCAGTGGCTAGAGCAGAATAGGAGCACCCCCTCCTTCTCGCTCCCTCACCGCGAAGAGCGACGGCCCCCTTACGGAGGGGTGCGGGAGAGGATGCTTTGAAAGGATGGCCCGTGACATTAAAATACCATAGTGCGTGTGCCGGGCCAGCAGCTGGCACGGGCCGAAGCCTCGCCGGGGGGAAGGAACGACGCGGGCAGCAGCCTGGAGCGGGGAGCGCTCCCCGACCCTGCCGGGCCAAGCCGGGACGTGCCCGTCCACGTCTGGGACTGCCCGCCGTCGTCAGGGGAGGGCAAGCCTCGCTGCACCCGCCCACCTCCGCGAGTCCCAGAGAGAGCTGAAATGTCTCCAGATTGATTCCCTGAGCCTGCCGCAGCACGGATTTTAGTTTCCAAGCMCAGCGCCGGGTCAAGTTTCTGCCAGGAGAGGCGGCGGTAAGCCAGTACCGCGTGTCGCTGATCGGCCTGTGAAACGAGTCAGCCTGAACCCCCGGGACTTGCTTCCCTGGGATATCGGCTGCAGCCGGCTCTTGTGCAAGATGGCAAGAAGAAAGTAATTTAAGTCTCTGTTTTTCCCTCAACAGAACAGCCCTTTGGAGCAAATTCTGGTTTTCATTCCTTACTGATCCCTTGTTTTGTTAGTTCCTCTGCATAACATCTGAAACATTCGCACTCATTTAAAATGATAACTTATTTTAATTTACTCTCAATCTATTTATTATTACTGCACAGACAAGAGGCAAGCGCCATGATGTGCTTGTTTAATAATTGGCAGGGATTTGGAACGTGAAAGTCTTACCCAAACAATAACTTAATTTTATGGGGGGGTGTGCATATATGTCTACACGTACCACAGTCACATTTCAGATAGATAGGAACAAAGCTTCACATAGCCAAATAATKTATGATCCTGAACTGCACAAGAACACCGAAAGAGTATGGAAGTCAAGAAATGTGCCTTTTAAACTCATAAAGGAAAGAAGAAAGTTTTGTATTTATTACACCACCCGTCCCTCCATAGACATATCTGCATTTATACATGGGTGCACACAACCGTATCCAACGCTGGCGTGTGGACACGCATCAGAGAGACTGTAATGCTAGAATATATATAGTATCTTAAAATTTAAATATGCTATATACACTTGATATTCACCTGCTATTCATACTGCAAAACTTTCATTCCAAATGCCCACTTCTCAGTCATAYGAATGACAGCGGCCGGAGAGCATTTGGCAGATGTGTCACCAGCTTCCCGTGACCACTGTTGCTCCTTTGGCAAAGACTGTTGGCTATAAAGGGCAGCTCTTCTTGGAAGAGAAGGAAAAACCGGCAAGTAAGTCCCAAAGGTCACTAGCCCCCCTCAGTAATTTAAATATGACTTAGGCACCTACATGCCCCTGAGGACCTGAACAGCTTTGGGTTGAAGCCTGCTTGACCTGCTTGACAGAGGCGCTCAAGCCACACAGGCACCTTCAGCAATTTTGACCAGAGCAGCTGGATGTTCCTCAGGACCATTGATCTGGGAATCCATGGGATTTCATAGCTTGAGAAGTGTTGGCAAGGAGCCCCCACAAAATAAAATCCATGATGATGACCATAATGCTGCAGTTTCATTCTTGGAGTCAGGGGAAGCAGAAGCAGGAACTGGAAATGGTCCCAGGAAGGTTTCATTTGGCCAGGACTCCCCTGTGCCCATGGTAAGGCATTGATGTACTTTACTGGGAAAGGGAAAGTCCAATCTGAAAATCAGAATGTTTTGAAAGCCAGAGAAGCAGGAGATGTGGGTTTGGCTGCTGCTGCCAAACTTCTCCTGCCAAAACAGTTCATCTCCATACCAGACTGATTTCAGAGACCTTGCATTTGGTACCCCTAAAGGRACCTTGTTTAGAAAAATAATGTTAGGTGGACATTTCTCCCCTGAACCGTCAATGTTCATCAGAGGAGAGCCGTGGTGGAGAACAGGGAGCATCCCATTTTCCAATATGAGTGAAGAAGACGACACGCAGCTGGGAAGGTCGTTTTCAGTAGACGGTGAGAACTGTGATCCCCGCGAAGCTCGAGGGAGCCACAGCGAAGCACTGAGTCATCAGTGCGGCACCAGGCACGGCATTTCTCGGGCACGCTGCCCCGCACCCCTCCCCTGCCACYCCGGGGTGCCGCAGCCGACAAGCGCGGACCTCTCGGGGGAGGCAGGAGTCACGCTTGCTGCGTTTGGGCAGCGGCTCTCCCAGCCAAGGACACCGAGAGACACGGAGGATGCCAGGGGCTGCTCTTCCCGTTCCCCAGATGGCAACTGCTTCCACCAGCAGAAAAACTTATGGAAAAGAAGTTGAGTAACTCTAAAAGCAGCCACCGAAAGAGATGGATAGTTTCGAATCAGCTGTCTACCACGTGCCCAAAGCTTTTAATACCAGTAAAAACATACCAGTAAAACATACTCCTGGACAGTGTTCGTCCGCAGCTGCCTGGCACAGCCCCTCCTCTGTTACCTGTTGGTTCATAGGAAGTGTTTGATGACTACCTCAGGTCTCCGAGGCAGGGGAGAGCGTGACTGCGCACGACATGGACCTGAAACTCTCCGAGGTGGAAAGAGAAGGAGCCAGGCTACATGGGAAGAATTTCAAATTTAGAAAACAAACTAAAAAACCCCAAACCTCCTGAGCTATGACCAAAAAAAAAAATCTACAATCACCCTTCTCAGACGACTGTTGGSTGCCCTAAACCGCAGATAAAATTCACAGGGATGGCCAAAAGAGACTACTGTGGTCAAAAACCCGGGGATGAAGTTCAATCTAGTTGTTAGCAAGGCTGGCCTAGAACTGATCCCTGGTTTTMCCAGCCAGGTTTGACAAGAACCGACGTCCGCCCTGTAATCACAACCAGACACGGTTATCTGCTGTACAGCTTCCACCGCTCCTACCCTTCACGGGCAGCCTTTGGGAACYTCGATCCAATGGATCCCAGCTCAAGGCTTACCTCTTTGCAGTGAAGAATTCACATTATTTTACATCTATTTCATAAATTATTCTATAATCACATAGTGGTAAAAAAATCTTTTGGTTTTTTTTTAAAATGTGCCAACTTCTAAAACGTAATTTACTGTGATTAGCAATGTAAAAGTAATACCAGGTAAACTAGCTTTTATTACCCATGAGCTTTAAGAAAAATAAAATGCAGGMTAGAAAACTTTGCTTTCTAGAGAAAGCCATTTTGATCCTCTTCAGATCTGTACATTTAGATATCTAAGGGGATTTTGTTTACAAACTGCAGATGAGGTACGTAGGAACTGTTAAGAAACATATACCTGTTTTCTTGGCTATATAAAGCCAGGAGGGCCACACACACAGATCAGCCGTAACCCAGAGAAGCGTCAGCACAGAACGTCAGAGAGAAATTCTCTTTTATTTCTCCCGGAAGCAGGAACGCCTCTTGCTGCGAGCCCGGCCAGCGGGAGGGGGACGGAGCAGCCCCCACCCACGCGGAGGTGGCCTTCGCGCTCCCGGAGCATCCCACCCTCTAGCACAAGCTCTGCTTACGGGGCCGTGAGGGAGAAGAGAGAGGTTACCCATGCCTGCTCCGAGGAAATTGCTCTGCATTTGTCACCTCCCTTAAAACGCTTCTGTTCCAAAATTGCCACTTCTGCTGCCGGTGTTACGGGTATGCTGCAAACACGCGSTGATCCCCCTCCTTACAGGAGGTCTTGAAAAGGGTCACTAGAGAAATCCAGTTCTGAAAATACAGACTGCTTCCTGTGTTTCTAGCAGTTTGCAATGTAGCAGTTTACTCTCTTAATAAAATCATGTTTTTATAACTTGCTCTCTCCTTCCTCATGTGTTCTCATTAAATCTTAACTGCTTGCCTGGGAAGAATATAGAAAAGATGCAGGACAGAAATGTATTTCTGAAAATAAGTGGCTTCCCAAAATTATTTTGCCATACAAAACAACTGCATTATTGATAYAATTTCTTATAACTTCAATAAAGAGTGACACAAATAGTGTTGGGACTGCATGGATCAATCACTGATTGAAAACAAACGAAAGGTACCCGGTTTTAATTACTGAGACTACAGAAATAACTCATCATCAGAAAGAACACCTYGGCTAACGAGAGATTTTCTTTAAAAAAGCAATCGCTAAGACGTTTTCCGTACCAAAACAGGCGCTAAGTGACATTCTTGGCAAAGCGTCTACCTGGCCAGTCCAGCTGGCGGGGAAGAGCGCGGGGTGCCCTGCGCTGGGGAGCGCTGCCCAGGGAGGCCGGGGAGCCCCACGAGCATCCCAGCGCGGCCCCGGCCCCGGGGCAGGGCGGCCCAGCCCCGCGGTGGTCCGGGGGCGAGGACGGGCAGTGCCCCCACCCCAGGTGTG
Organism: Oceanodroma leucorhoa; assembly: GCA_030449065.1. Classification (NCBI taxonomy): domain Eukaryota; kingdom Metazoa; phylum Chordata; class Aves; order Procellariiformes; genus Oceanodroma; species Oceanodroma leucorhoa. The sequence goes on along the minus strand of JASVER010000235.1, from coordinate 151,579 downwards.
CGGCGGGGGCGAGGGGCGACGGGGCGCCTGGCCGAGGGAGAGCACCGGGCCGGGAGCGACGCTCGCAGCTTTGCTTCTACAGCACTAGAAACGCTGCGTGCGCTTGATGCTGAATTGATTAATTACACTTTCATATGAATTAACAATTTTAAAATGAGGGAGCTGTACTACTTAYTTTACTTCGTGTTAACACTTAGAGGCTTTTACTGGAAAACCTCAGCAGTTAAAGGAGGCTTTATTCCTCATCTTTAGTAAAGACAATGAAAACTTAATGTGAGAACTGAGACTGGAACTTGGCTCACTCCGCCTGCCRCCTTATTCATTGAAATAGGCTATGCGTTTTCCTCCCTAATATTTTCGCTCAAAACGAGATTGGCAAGTAAAAGTTTATCCTCCGTTCAGCGCAGGTAACCCCGTTTATTCACACTCCTTGCAGACCTCAAAACATGGGTCGATACGTAATTAAGCTGCACGGCTGAGTAAAAGCCCCGAGGAACAGCCCCGCAGCCGGCGCAGGGTGCGTGCCGAGCCTGCGCCCCTGCAGCACCCGCAACGCCCTCTCTTTAGGGACGCCTCCGCCGAAACGCGCATCACACAAATCACCCTAATCTTCCTGCAGCCGAGAAAACGCTGACTCAAAGCCATGGGAATTACTCCCATATCCTAGCATTAATTATTAAAAAAAGGAATGCTCGATGCTGTAGGCACGGTGCTGTCCGGGTAGCAAAGCAAGGAGGTAACTTTTGAAGCCCTCGTTGCCGGAGAACAGATAAAAGTGGAGAAGCCTGGTGCTGCGAGGTGGAGCAACACGTGCCAGCAGAAGGGAGCTGATGGCCATCTTGCCGTAGGAGGCTGGGAACTACAGCACACCGCCAACTTTGGATGCTGCAACGTACAGTAACTGAGAACAGCCAAATTCAGACRGCTACGGAGCTGGAGGGAAAAACTCCTTTTCTAGCACCCAGATYGCTTTATCCAGCACACTGGAATTTGTATTTAAATAAAGAGCCAGCTTCCAATACTTAGGATACTAATAGCAATTATTTTAAYGTATATTGAAATATATTTATGTTACAAATACCCAGTGAGGAAAAATTCAGGAGGAGCAGTGACRATGTGCAGCAAGAGACTCAAGATAAACAGCTCTACTTGTCTTCTGCCTACTCTTTTGAAAGTGTTTTCTCATATAGTGATCCTACATTTCRCCTTTCGAGTTGCAATACCAGCTGAAAACAAAATAAACTCTGATTTGAAAGAAAGCCTACAAAAGGTGTATGAAATGAAAGAAGTTAATCATAGAGCAAGAAGAATGAAAAAACAGACGTAACGCACGTTATTTTACCATCTAATTGCTTTGTTCCAGAGTTCAGTAGTGATGTTTATGTTTCCTTTAGCAGCATCTCTTTACAAAATACTCTCCCTCCCTTGTGAGACAAAAGTAATGTTTTAATCTTAAAGCTCTAGTTTCATTTATGTAACCCGTCCAGCTGCACAGACACTGAGTTTCAAACACAATCTTAGGCCTAGAAAACTGAATGCATTGCAGCTGAAAGCCACCAAGAAGTARCCTTTAGAATAATTCCACAATTTTTTAATAAGGCAGTTCTAAAGATATATTTGTTTACGTCCCAATAACGTTTAGTRCTGGCTAAGTATCTGTCTTAACTGCCACCAACTCACCAAGTTACCTTCTCTGCAACCTTTAAATCTGAAACAGTACAAATAAAATAGACTTTCTTCTAATTTCCTTTGATTCTCCAATTCTGCAGGCAGAAAGCACGAGGACTTTAGGACATGCCAAAATACAGAGTATAATCGAGGTATACATAAAAAATACTTGTCAGCTGCCCTACATAGACATCTACTGTATTTTCAGTAGCTACTACACCAGAAGCAGGCTGACTTGCTATAAACCRATTCCAAATTCCTGTTGAAAATACCTCATGCAGTATTTTACAGCAGATTGTAGGATCATTWAAAATGCATATAGCTAAAATACTTTGTAATCTGGAGCCCTGAGTGAGTGACACCCCAACAAAAAATAATACAGCCAGATACTTCATAGCTTAAAACTACTGCCAAYTGAATCGGAGATTTATCACAAGCAAGGAGGTTCAAGCCACTGCAATCATATTCCAGATAACGAGAAAACGTATTTTTCTTGGACTAGAGCAATATCACGACTAAAGTACAACGCATGAATAAAAAGTTAGAATCGGGGGGAAAAAATAACCAAGCCAGAGGATTAACGAACTCAAATCAGAAAGAAGGATTCAAGTAGATTAAGTATGGTGTACGACTACTGGTAAACAAATTTTGCTCCAGTTCAACCGGACTGAAGAGAAGATACTGTAAGCACGGGGAGCGCAAGGATCGTTAYGAGAAGCAATAACAGAGCTACGGTAAGCGTGTAACCTCCTTCGGGTATAAAGCTAGCTTTCCACGTTAATCGCTGAGAAATGTGAAAATGTAAAGAAAAAAAAAACCAGGGCAAATACTTCTGACAGGGCGTAATCCTCAGCACCGTGTTACAGCCCAGCGATGCTCGGGACCGCAGAGCCCGAAACTGATGCCAGAAGCCAAAAACCGCATCGTTTCACCCAGCAGCAGCCCATTTCCAAACTTCTATCGACAGACCGTCCTTTTAAAAACCGGGAAACGACTTCCAGCACGCAGCGGGACCCTCCCCGCCGCCGCAGCATCCCCGAGGGCGGTCGAGCGGCTCTGCTCCGGTCCAGCTCCGTGCGCCCCAGTCCCCCCCACCCCATCCCGCCCACCCCACCGCGGCCGCGGTCGCCTCCTACCTAAGCACCGCCGTGTCCCCCTTCCTGACCACCAGATTGTCCACGGCCGCCCCGGGGAAGTCTCCACCCGGAGCGGCGAGTCGCCCGTGGGGCAGAAGACAGCAAAGGCCGAGGAAGACGATCGCCAGCCACTGGTGGGAGCCCCCGGCGCTCCGCACCAGCGGCACCATCTCCGCTCCCCGCCGCTCCGCTCCGCGCTGTCCCTGGGCCCGGCGGCGGCCGAGCGTTGCCCCCGGTAGCGGCGGCGGCCCCTGGCTGGTGCCCGCGGTCGGTGGCCGAGCGCGGAGCGTGGTTGCTCCCGGGCGGCCGCCGCAGCATCTAGCGAGGAGGGCAGCGCGCCCGCTCTGCGCACCGCGGCGGCGGATCGGCGGAGCGGCGGCGGCGGGCGGTCCCCGCTGCCAAGCCCGTTGCCACGCAGCCGTCGCCCTGGCAACCGTCCCGGCGGCGGAGGGATGCGCGCCGCCCTCCCCGCCGTCCTCCCCCACCGCCTCCCAGCCTTCCCGCCCCTCGGCATCCCGGCTGGCAGACACCCCCCCCCCCCTCCTAACCCCCTCCCCGCCATCCAGCACCGGCGGGCCGCGCAGGCCTGGCGTCGCCGGCTTTGGCGGCGTGCCGGCTCGCATCAGGAATTGCTCCTTGGTACCGCTCTCTCCCCTGAAGATTCAATAAAAATTTACCACTTTTGCCAAAAGCCAGCAAGTCAAATATTGCTTTGAGGCGGTGGTGCTGGAAATGGCACCAACAGCTCCACGGTGAGGCTTCCTTCTCCCTCGGGAGCTGCTAGAATTTCCAGGGCAACGGTCCAGTCCTTTCTGGAATACAGGAGAGGCCACTCCGATATTCGGGGAGTTCCATTTCCTAAAATTCTACCGGGATAGCTAGAGACATTCACCAATAGCAGGAAAAAAGGAGCAAAAAGCCATCGGCAGATTATTTCCCTATAGACACACAAACATTAGCAGCCTTTTTTCCTCCTGTGGTCCTCTCCAGCGTGTTAAACGCACGCTCAAAACGTTGTCAGCCTCTGACAAACGCCACTAAGTGAGGAATTCTGTTTGCTGGGTTTGTTTACCCAAACGCCCACTTTCCAGTCTAACCGTTCACCGCAGGACGCGAGGTTGCACCTCTCCAGGATCAGGCTGAATCTCCTACAGGAATTACTCTCCTCCCGTTGGTTCGGTTCGAGAGAAGTTGCATACACGATGTGCTGTTATGCAACAGGAATTGCATGGCTGCTATGACATCAAGGACAGTTTTGAAATGTTCTCACGCTAATTCACCCACATCTGGCCAATACAATGTTRTACTTGTTCCTGCACAGCAGCTCTGCCACCCCACGCTGCCAGCGCATGGTACAACATGCGCTGATTTTCCTGCGGTACTTTCCCTTTCRTCAGCTCCCACAGAGTACGGATTTTTCTGGTGCACCATTTTTTCCTACTCGCAGTTTGCATCGGAAGGATTTTAGGGTAGAACATTCCAAGTTAAAAATCTTTAATATTCATGATACTTCCAATGCTCGCTCTTTTGATAAATCTGTATCCCTTCTCCTGTAAGCTTTACCCTTCTTTACTGCATCCCATTGCATTAGATCTTTCCAGCTGCCACAAGAAATGCTAGTGTACACAAAAGGGAATTCTTCCTCTACTTCTGCAGCACACGATACTACAGAGTTTCCTTGATAAGGAAAGAGAGGGGGGAAGAGAGAGAGAGACTGGCACACAAATCTTGGATGTGGAAGAMTCGCCGTCAGTATTATCGCTATAATACAGTAATGCCTTTTTAATGTTAAATACAACTCCGCAGTGAGACAATTCTCTCTGCCGGCATATGTGCAACTGCCATAGTATGCAATACCCATCCGTTGGGACCACGACAGTAGGAACTTCCTGCAAGCAGAAGCTGAACATCTAATGTCAAGAATATTGTTAGGAATATTTCTGAGGCAACGGCATGCGTTTTGAAATGGGCTTGCCAACGGGACAGACTCCAGCTGTAAGCCTCAGTTGCTTTTCCTAACGGAGTTGTTAACAGCTCGCACAGTTAGCGTACCACATTCAATTATGTACAATAATCTCCTGTAGGACCTTTCCTGACACGTACCCTTCTTGCAGTTAGCGACCCCAAAACTTGACATGCCAAACAGTTGTAAATTTCCTGTCTGTGTAGCTCTTGGATATCACTTTYACTATCATGCATCGAGTTCTGTTGTCAGCAGTGTCAAAGTCGTTCTCCAGACACCACACCCTCAGAATGTTTGTTCCCAGAGGAACTTCAGTAACCCAGTGGTTTTGGTCTGAATTTCTTCTCTGATGTTTCACCTGTGGCAATATCTCAGCTTCGAGAGCCATTTTCTGTCTTCTGCATAGCYATCCAGAATCACAGTACGGTTGAGGTTGGCAGGGACCTCCACAGGTCATCTTGTCCAACCCCACTGCTCAAACAGGGCCACCTAGAGCTGGTTGCCCAGGACCATGTCTAGTCAGCTTTTGAGTATCTCCAGAGATGGAGACTCCACAACCTCTTCGATGCATTCCCTGCCAGTTGGATTACTGGARTGCAAATGGCTTATCTCACCGCCAAACCTGTAACATGGCTCTGCTTTGGATCCTAGGGTGGTATCTTCCCCATTCACATGCTCAGGTATATTGGACTTTTCTTCTATCACTCTTAATGTATCAAACTGCTCTTCTGGCTACTGTTGTAGTATGCTCAGCGTTGCATAGACTCATGCTGTCTGTAAAGCGGAAACGAAGCGAGCAGTATTGCAGTAATTCTTTAACAAGACCCCAGTAGAAAATGCCTCCTGTCACCCAGCCTCAGGACTCCAGGCCAGTCACCCATTTGCATCATCATTGTTATTCAGGAGTGGATGCCCTACTTCTCAGATATTGCCATCAAAACCTTTGCCTCCTTTTCAAGTCATTGGCCTTCTAAGCTGAGATTCTGCATTTAGATCTCCAAATGCTCTCCCAAATCATGTGTGTAAGGGAAGCTTGGTCTGAAAAACCAACCAGCTCACCCTGACAGCAAATGCTTACCTAGCTGCATCAACACAGCCTTGTCACAACAGCAGCAAGACAAAAGAGTAAAGTACGGACAAATTTTCGTGGAGAAGGTTTTGTATACAAGACACAGATGACAAACACACCGGCATCTGTTCTACTTCCGTGGGTCCTGCAGACCTTTCTATCACTTTTCCTTCCAAGGTTGCATTCAATTAAACAGCCATCTCTTTTGCAAGGCTTCCATTCCATTGCTCTGAGAAGAGCATCTGAGGGGCTTCATCTTCTTTCTTTTTCCTAGGATGGTTTTTCATTTGCCAAAACAACTGATAATTGCCTTATCTTCCCTCTGATAACAGCAGACTGGCTTAGCCAAACTAATAAGCAGTGCAATCCTTCCTCTCTGCGGCAAAAATAGACCCTTCCACTATTTCCAGAATCAGTCCACACTCCGCTATTTTTCACATTAAACTTTTTGGGTAGGGGAAGTTAAAAAAACAAAACAAAACAAACGAAAAACAACACGCCTGTTTCTCAAGGCTTTCTGCTCTTCCTTTTATCTCAACCATGCTGTGTACCCAAACTAGACAATGCCATTCTTTTTTTAAAAAAAAAAAAAAAAGAAAAAAAAAAAAAAAAAGAAAAGTTCAGATCCATCAGATCAATCTCTCATCTTGCAGACTTGCGGTCTAGAGTGAAATGTGGTTCCTATGTAACAGACATGCAAAATAAAATATTTCTATCACAGCTGGTCAGACAACATTTGCCAGATCAATTMATTTTTGAGGCAGAACATTTATGAACGTGTTTGTGATTTTCAGTGCTATTTCTTAGACTTTGGGGGAAATACCTTTCCAAGGCATGATGCAACTTTCGCAAACATGTCGTGTCAGTATCAGGAGGAGGAAGATACATAACCAATGGGAATCAGTTTTTATATGTGAAAAACTTCACGCAGCTGTCTCATGTAAGAAGCCATTTGAATGTTCTGGGACATCAAGTACTCAGATCACCCAGAGAGATACGTGATATAATAGTCGAGATCTAATTTTAGGGAGAGCTCTGTAACCTTTAATGAGTCACAGGATGTTGTTTTTACTTGACCTTAACAACCAAATAATTTGCTCCTCTTTGCATAAGGACAAAAGATATTTCCTCAACAACACTTTATTAATTTCGCACCAGATCATATAAATCTCAATCAACAATAGCCAAGATGAAGCTTTTTATTTTGTTTTGTTCTTTTTTAGATTCATATCCCTGGCTTTCRTGCTGTTTGCAGATCAATGGAAAAAAGAGCAGGTCAGGAGTCAATAGCAGTTATGCCAATCAGCGTTGCTCTAGAGACTGAATTCTTTCATCTGAATCCTCCCCACCTCCTCACAAGTCTAGGAAGCTTGCAGGGGGAAAAAAAGAAAAGAAAAGAGAAAAAATCTCACACCAGATGTGTACTCACATAGAAAAATTATCTCCATGGAGGGAAGACAGAAATCTTTCACATTAGCTAGTTTATTATGAACTGCACCTGGCTATTTTAGCATGTTGGTTTTGCCTGAAAGAGCTAGGTACTTCAGACATAGTACTGGTAAGGCCATAGGATATTTCTTGAGATTCAACTGCATATTTTTGCTTAGAGCCATTTAGAAAAGCTAAATTTATTTGTTGTATTGCAAGTATTTAACAGTTTGCACAAATATTCAAGACTGATTCACAATCTTCACACTTGGCTTTTTGCTTCGTTTCCTTCTGTGTGTTTAACTCTCCTCTAACAGTTCCTTCGTGCTAGCGACGAAGTCGGGAAGTTGAATGACTAGAACAAGCTCCAAGAGAATTGGTACTTTTGATCTGCGTCACACACCTAGCATCCGACACGGGCAGGGATAAGAGGCAATGCCGGCGGGTCGCTGGCAGCCTGCGGGCAGAGCACGGCGGCAGGCTGCCCGTCCTGCCTGCATCCAGGCGCAGGGCTTTGGTGGAGTAATCTCCGCAGGGAAACCTCCCTCACTGACACAACGGTTGGTTTTCAGTCCACTCGTCAGTTTTAGTCACGTTCCGTTTCATCGGGTTCCAGTTAGCTTCATTTTTCTATGTACTTCGGACAGTGCTCACCAACTGCTGATTACCCCTCCATCGGAGCTGKCTCTATTTCTACGTGTTTTAACGTTGGCTGGAGATACGCACGTCATATTTCGAGTTCCCGACAACGTCCACGGCAGCAGCGGCTTCAAGGTATGTCTCGCCTCCTAAAACAATCATGCTGCGGTGATGGAAGGCGTTCTGTCCTGTAATTTTGTTAATGGCTCTAATGAAAATCTTTTTACAGAGCTCTGTGAGAGTCAAATGGGCAATTTCTATATATATCTTTGTTTGGTTTTGAGATATATATTTCTGAAAGTGTTTGAGTATTTCCACCTAGTTGCCAAATGACTTTGGCAGCATCCACAGCATCTGAATAGCAACCTGAGGCTTGTCATGACACTTTCCCTGACAATAAAACAATAAAATCTTTGTTTCTGCTTCCCAAACAGACAATAGGCATTTTAAACTGGGAGAAGGGGAGGGGGGGGAAGGACATACAGGATGACAGGACGTGGATGGGACACACACACAAAAAAAACCCCAAAAAAAACCAACCCTACACTGAATTTTCAGAGTCATGTTTTGCATTCACATTCACAAAAACTTTGGAATTTTGAAACATTTTTACAAYGGCCAAAGAACAGTAGAAACTTAGAGCTAATGAATAAAGCATTCCTGGAGGTAAAACTAGTTTTTTAATTTTAATTGAAAATCTTCAAGAAGAAAAAAAAAAAAAAAGTAAAAATTTCTATTAACTTAGGAATTCTCAGGTAATTAACATTCTCGGGTAATATTCTYTAATATATCTGCTTTCTGCCTTTCTCTCCTGTAGCAAAAACATCACATAAATAAGGACACCACCTTATTACTATGCTGTAGTGCAAACTCTTCCAAGAAGCATCTAGCCATTGCTCAATGTTCTTAAAACGTGTCTCAAGTTGCCCAAAATGTGAACAAACAACCCAAGGCACCCAGAGAATTTGTCAGCTTTAGTTCTCAAAGAGCAATTTCCGATGTTTCTGCAGAACTGCTATGTAAAAGAGCTCATCTGGATCAATCCCACTGGATCATCAGTTACAGTGCAAAAAGGTTTCACAAAATGCATTCCCTGAAAATTTCCTTTGAAAAGGGGAGGGGTTGCAGAGGCAGGAAAGGAAGGGATAAATCTCAGAAAAACACAGACACAGCGCTTTCACATTTTTAAATAAAAGTTTTTGTACGTCTCCTTTCAAATATCTACTTTTTATTTTTTAAATCTCTCATACRTGAAAAATGGAAAGACTGATTTTGTCAAGTATAGAAATCAACAGAAATTTCCTTTTAAATAAGTATCTCTTTCACAGATAACTTCAGAATTCATGGCACTATGGTGGGGTTTTTTTGCTAATAGGATTGAAAGCAAATGCTGAAATCTCCATAAAATGCATTTTCCATTTTCTGCATAGTCTATTATGTGACTGTGTACAGAAGTGCTCAGTAAAATACTCTACAAAATTATTTCTCATACTTCAAAAATTGGAAGAATCCTGGTGTGCTATCACGTAAGCTAGCACCTATGAGCTGTAAGCCAGTAGTTCTATTAGCATCAGAACAAACAGACTCTCATTTCCATAGATTTGAGTCGTTGTCTTATTCCAGTTTTTAAATTGACAGAACAAGGCTGCAGAACAAGCTCAGCCCATATTAGACATCAGAAAATGCATACAATAAAGAATTCTCGAAGGAGGAGTGAATCCATGGGTGCCTATTTATAAAACACAAGCTCTAATTATACCTTTCTCAGACACGAGGCGTTCATAATGTCACTTTCCTGGATTCTCTCATGTCTGAGAAGACTTGACTTGTGCTGCATCCCCCCACCGCCGTGGAAAGACAGACGTGCTACACGTGCAGTGGTCCACACCGAAAGCCATGAGGCAGGAGGCATCTCCATCTTATGCCCATCATTCGAGCAGGAAGACTCAACAGTGTGGGGGGAAAAAAAAAAGGTGGGACAATTTCTTCTTTAGCACCTCCAGAGGCGGCAGGAAGAGCAGTACTGACCCAGCACCTCATAAATCAGCTTTCTCAACCCCAGAGAAGCACGGAAATGCTACCCTTATGCAAGATATTCCTTCTGTAATCTAGACCCTTCCGCTTGACAGAAGCGCACGCGTGTCTTTGGGTTCTTGGTTGGCTTTACCAACCCTCTGTGGGATAAGATTGCACACAGTRCAAGGCTATCAATAAAACTTTAGTCATATGTGGGTGAATGAAAACATTTTCTTCACCATATGGTATACTATCGAAATAATTGCCAAATGACAGAAGCGCACTAATATTGATGCCAAATACATAGATAATACTGTCAACTTGTGATCAGCCTACATTTTCCTATTTTAAGACATACAAGTGAGTGCAGTTTGAAAACATCCACAAGAAGCTTCAGACTGAAGAACTCTGCAAAGACACAGATTCCCAACACGCATGGAAAGTGTTGGGTATTTTTAATTGTTCAGAACTCTGATTCACAAAGGTAAAGAGAAGAGTTTGCTATGCAAAGAGGTAGCTTTAAATAAATTTCAGAAAAAAATGGTAAGTGACAAGACACAAGCATCCTGCCTTACTAGAAATAACATCATCTTGTGGCTACTGCTCTACAGTGAGGAAATATCCAGATTTCCTTTCCACAGGAAATCTGGAGTTTGTGGTGCAACACTTTGCAACTCTCCATGCTCGAGACAAGTCAAGACACTTTAATAGTGTGGTGTAGTGCTTATAAACAAAATGCTTTTTTCGTGTTAAGGAAGTGCACAAACATTTTTTTCAAGTATCCTTGCTGCAAATATAAGACCTTTTTATGAGCCTGAGGATTATATATGCAGTGTATTTCAAACTTATGAAACAAACCGCAGTTGTTCTTTTGGTATTTTTCAGACCGGAGATGTGCAGAATAGTCATCACCGAAACGATCAGATTTTAAATCACATTTCCTAACCGAGACATTTGTATTTTACAATGGCTTGTATGGGGAACCCTCACTATTACAGTCAGAGTTTATAACTTGGACAAGACAGGATGTGCTACGTGTCAAAACTTAACAAGTGTGGACAATCTGTGAATCTGTGCTCAGCAGCCCAGATCATTCTTTCATGTTAGGATTTCATTTATTCATCAGGGAGCATTTTGTCTAAATAACCTCTGACATCTCACGCAAATGCTTCGACCTTGGGAGAAAAGCACCGTACGCTCGTGTGCCTCGCAGGATGGAAGGATAGGGACGGCATATGGAACGCGGGAGGGATCGGAAAGGTCAGGACACTCTCCTTTTCTTGCCTGATGATCAACACTGCTGTTGTGGACCTGATGGCAGGGCAAAAAGCCTCCACCAGTATTACAATAATCCACCCTACCCTTATTATTACAATAAGGGGAGCCCACACCCTATTTTATGACCAAGAAAACAAAAGAAAGAAAAAGAGATTTATTTTTTTCTGTCCCAGAGTATGACTCACACACTTTCCTTTGGGACATAGTCATCTCCAGTATAATAATATGGGATCTCTTGTTTTTAATTTTTAAAGCACACTAAAAAGTACACACTACTTGTCTGGAAATATGAGACCTTGTCASATTCAAATTGCTCATCTAAAAGCATTATTCTTTAATTCTTCAGGCTAACCAAACCAAATTCTTCCAATCTACCCTCATACCCCACCAATCATTCTTGTTGGTGTCTTCTGGAACACCTCCAGCTGCTTGGCAGTGCTTATTGCCCCTGCTAGCTCGGGGTCACTTGGGTACATCTTTACCTCCGAAACCTCTGCAAGTCCATAACCTGAAGGAACCTGACCCAGCTTCAGGTCTGGCCCTGCTCGGAGCAGCAGGTTGTGCTAGGCACCCTGGAAGGGTTCCTCTGAGCCATCATCGCGCTCTGGTTCTAAAATTCAGACCAGTACCAATGCAAGCCAGACCCTGAAGGTGCAGCACGTCGTCAGTGCATCGTGCCAGTTTGACAGTGGCCACCGGCAGCGGCACTGACTAGGGTTTTCTGAACCATCATGCACCCATTCCAGAGTAGCTTTATCTCCCAAGCTTTTGTAATAGCTTTCTTTACAAAAATCTTTTGCAGGAAAATATCAAGCTTCCTAAAATCAGGTAGACTTCCATAATGCTCTTTCCTTATTCACAAGGTCTGTTATCCTGTAACAAAAGGAGAAGTGATATGATATGATATGAAATGAGTTTTTAAGAAGGGGGGGAGGGGGAGGGTTGCTTGTTTGTTTGTTTGGGGTGGTTTTTTTGGTTGTTTTTTTTTGTTTTGGTTTGGTTTGGTTTTGGTATGGAGGACACTGGATGGAAGCTATGAAGACCACTGGTCACAGCATATAAAATAAGCCAACCTGATAAACTRATTAATGTGCTGACTTCATATTATCCTACTCTGTTCTCTATTTGATTTACATGTTTAATTTAGCTTACTTATTTAATCTTGTTAATAAAATATCAGATTGGAAGTCTGTGTGGATTGCATGTTTTCTCCCCAGGTGTTAAGATTAAAAACCCGAGGAATCTCCAGATAGTGACTTTGTAAATCTCTGAGCGATGGTACAAAGAAATGCCTTATAGCACTTCCATAATTGATGCTCGAATCACAGCACTGCTGGAGTCTATAGGAAACAATATTTGCATATCAGTCATTTCTTTAGACTAACAACAGGGGTTTCAGAATCTGCGAGGAGTGGCTGTGGTGGATATAAACCAGCCATCAGAAAGGTTGATCACTTCCCTGAAAAATCAATCTCCGCTTCTGACAGTGTTGTTAAGTGAAAATGCACCTGCGCCATTTGGATTCAATAATAAGAATAGAGTTATGACATTACTAGGAAAAACACATGAATAAAAAATGAAAATARAGTCAACTTTGGCCACGCTTATGGTCAAGAACAGAAATGGAATTTCATGGTCACATTATCAGAGACTAATTATCCTTTTGAATATTAAAGAATTTGTATGAGAGGAGATGTAACGATAGAACAAACAGAGCCACAAACTAACCACTATGAAATATGATTTATCTCACCAATCTCAAGCAAGCAGAATGGCTTGTATTTTGAATATTCACACTCCATCCTCAGTGTGGCATTTTAAAAAGACACTGTATCTGTCAAATAAATTGAAATAACCACGAGAAATGAACCACAACCTGCTAGGATATGGTAGACTTGCAAAATAAGCTTAATTCATCAAAAAAGTATACCTTGCCAGTGCACGTGCTTCTTATTTCTCATATATAACTCATATATCTGTATCTGCATGCTTGCACACATAAATATACACTTCATGCAGAGAGATTCAAAAGACATAATCTCAACAAATTTTGTTYCAATGTAACACGGAGACGACTACTGAGGGTGATCTAGATCAATAAATCTGTTTGAAAGGCTAAATTTTGAAGAGAAGCTTTTCAACATCAGTTAAAGATAGTAATTTTTAGGTATTCCAAAAAACCTCAACGATTGCCTCTATAACACCTGCCAGTGAAACAGATTCATTTGCACATTTTTAAATAGTAAATCTAAATTTAAAATCAGAGGAACTTTAAAAGACTGAGTCAGATACTATTGTGCTAGCAGTGAACATCTCTGTTGACTTACCTAGACTTTTTAAAATTACTATTCTTCAAACTGAAATATCAATAAACTGCCTGACCATAGCACCGCAAAACGCTTTACATCAAGCATTAACCTGTTTAAGCTGTAGCATATTTTTATCCTKTTTTTTTTTAAATGAGGCTTATGTCACCAGATATGTTTGTATTTGCATGCCTATCTACTGTGAACAGCTTTGAAAGTGGTTGACTGATTTCAATCACATCTGACATAAAGACAAAGGTCTAAATGATTATATGTTCCTACCAACATTATGAAATTAAGTAACCAGAGACACTCTATTAGTGCTCCACTGAGAGAAAAACTGCAACATGACCTTATCCTTTATTAGACACCAAGAATTCAATCTTGAAATGCAAAGTCATGGGAAACTGGGCTTGCCTAAAAAGAAATTAAATCTTGATTTAAAATAAATAAACAAAACTTGTATACCTGAGAACCTAAGATGCCAAAACCAGCAGCAAGTTTCTTTTTTCATAGATTTATGAACTTCAATTAGAAGGGATATTCAAATTCAGCATTCGCTTAACCTGTTTGGCTCTRAGAAATAATTACTGTTTAGAAAGCATCACAATAGAAGGATGAACTTAGAGCATAAATAGTAAACTCTAATATATAGGTGAACTATCTCTAGTSAAGAATAAATCACAGACAATGATGACAATGGTAAACTTTAAGCAGTAATATAATTTTCTGGTGTATAGGCAGAGATATTCTGCTTGTGTATGTGTACAAGTTTGAAACGTCTGAGTCTGACAGATCATCAAGAAAAGAACCATTTTAAACAATGCAAAAATTATTATTTTGAATAATCTGGGAYGTAATTCCAACGTTTAATTGAAATCCTAGAACCGATTGTGGCTCATCTATGTACACGGAAAGGCAGAAGAATGAGCGACTAYGACGAATGCTAGCAGCATTTGACCCCCTCCAGGAAACAAACCACAGAAGATTTATGAAAACTGGGTTTGCCCAGGGCAAAAACTGGGAATTGATGTTCAAATTCTCATCATTTGTTAGTAATTAGTCATAGCGGTTTGAAATAACACCTCTAGTACAGAAGTAACGATGTGTTATTCACACACAAGTCCCAGAGGTTATGATGYACCAGAAGCACAGGAATCGTAATGTATTGGTATGGAAGTCTGAAGATGTTTAATAGTGAAATTCAAATAGAAAGTACCACATCACTGAGTAACCTACAAACCATTGTGCTGGTGGAGAAGAGAAATTAATGCACGTGGCAAGAGAGGACACAGAAGCAGAGGAGATGACGTGCCCAGAGCTGGCTCCTGGCAGTGCAGAGGGCTTGCCGAAGCTGTCTGCTGCCCACCACGTCAGGTACAGCCAAACAAGAAATATTAAACACGATTTCTCTATGCTGGCATCAAAGTACTCATTTCCACTTAAAATAGTGGATCAAATGAAGTCAATGCAACAAAACCAAAAYCAGGATCACAGCAAATTTGCAGATTTGAAGAGCGTGACTATATTAATGAAACAACTGACTCAGCTGGTAGACAAAACTACTGCTCTTATGTAGATGAAACATTCTATATTAATGCGTAATCAAAACACCTGGTGATAAATATTCAGGTGCACTAGCTGGTGGACAAAGAAAGGATAGTAATGAAATGGAGTACAAAACCTTGGGGGACAGTGAAGAACATCTAAATAGGAATATTAGACACTAGAATAAATATATCATGCTACTAAATAATGTTATCAAAATTATTTAACTCGCAAAACCAGGAAATAACAAGTTTAACAATGGAAACACATAAAGAAGTTAACTGTACATATCAATAAAACACAGAGGTTCCAAAACCCCTGCCTCGACACACAACAACCTAACATAGGTGACCTGAAATGCCACAAAATATTTCCCTTCCTCAAAGAAAAACAATCATGCACAAGTTATTGTTCGTTATGAGGTCCCATAGGTGTACCAGGCTTGGATATGCTTATGGCCAAAGAACCTGTGGTTGGGATTTCCTGCCACTCCTATATTTTAATTAAAATACAGAATTCCCTTTTGCAATTCCGAAAAATCCATAAAAAACCTCATTCATTCACTCTATGAAAATATACCAGTTGTCTGCATATTTGTTCCTTTTTTACCATTTTGTTATGGGACAAGTTGTTCTCTTTCCATTTTCTTAAAAGGAAAAAAATACCAGAAAATATTATTGTCTTAAAGGATAAATTTCATTTTTCTACAGGAAAAGCCTACCGCATAACCGCACCCTCACATTTCTACTCATGCGAAGGGACGGTTTCTTTTGAGGGACACATTATTCAGTAACTTCATTCTGAGCGACTACCAAGGAGCAACACAACCTTTCCTCAGGGTATATTTTCACTAGASTAGCAAACAGCGGAACAACTCCGTCCGAAGACCAGGATGCGCTGTGTGGAAGACAGCGCTGTTCCCAGCGCAACCCTGGTCTATAGCAGGAGTCATTGTGCAACTGCTGCGCCAAAGCCCRGGCTGGGCTGGAGCTTCCAGAGAGCTTCAATAACGTAACGATGGTTTACACCAGCCACACAACCCTGAAAGGTTTTCCTGCGAGGAGCACATGGATAGAAAAGTACCGCCAGTGCTCTTCCTCCTGCTGTGCAGTGATTATACATTACTGAAATACTTCATTTATAATAAAGTAAAATAAGCCTCCTTACCACAACACCAGTCGCAGTGGCAGTTGTCTCCTTTAGGGTGGTGCAGGAAGTGAAGCAGGGGACAGCAGCTCTCTGGAGCCAGGAACCGACCTTTCCCTCTTTGCCATGGGGTTGAACACTTTTTGCCATTATGGGTCCCATTTGGTAGCCTTCCCAGTGTAACTTTGGCCAGCCCATCAGACAGTGGTCCTCTGGCAGCAGATTTGGTATTCTTGTGTAATCTGCACCGAGCAACACCATCCCACACCGCACGGGCGGGGAAGGACCAGCCCTGTCCTTCTTTTCCTCTTCATTATCTGTACAAGCAACATCCACAGAGGAAAGACCCGTGCACAGTCGCTTTCCGTTCGTTTATGTGCCATGTACGTTCCCTCTCCCAGTCTGTTCCTCCAAGAGGTGTTTCTGAGCATTCCAGAGTAACCAAATGCCCTTTCCAGATTAAGCCCGGAGGATGCTGGTGCACCCCAGCGCGCTCTCCAGCCRCGTGCCGCAGCATGCCTCGGGCTGTTGACGAGCTGGGATGGAAAATCTCCGTCCATCGGCTCCTTCCATGCTGCAGACACGCACAGAGCGCCAGACCTTGCCAGGAACACGACCTTGCAGATGCACGGGCTTGCTTGTGCCCAGAGCTGTTGGCCATCAATAGCCTCTCCAACAAGGGGTGACAAGTAGCACCCTGTGTCCCCCGAGAACGGGAGTCCCTCCTTGGAGCCAGGTATTGAAAGACGTCCAACGGACATTTCTTCCTTTGCTCAGTAGTAGGATCACTTCCTACATCCCCCACTACATGTTAKCTTCCAGGTTAAGCAGGTGATTGAACCAGGAAAGGAATATTGAAGCACTTTCTAATTTAAAATATGCTGGGACACCTAGGAAAGAAAACAAAGCCTATTAGGTTATGTATGATACGTGTATTCCTGTAATGACTGTATACAAACTAAATCTTTAGCATTTATTGAAATCAAAAGCAGAAAAAAGCAGCTGCATTTTAATAGAAACTAGCTTGAGAAAGTGATTTTAACAGACATACTATTTCACTAATATATTTTCAGAAGCTTTCTTAAACACCACAGTTGCCAATATATTGGTTTACTTCAGTTTTTAGAGAAACCTTTTGTTACCTGATTTTGTTCTCCTCCACTCCTCCCTGGCATACATTTACCTTTGCTTTTGTTTTTACATGTACTTGAAGACAACTACAATTCTTAAAATTCTACTCTCTTAGTCATGTACATAATATTGAGTAGGAAATATTTTCAGTTTATTTTCAGTGTGTGTGGAAATCAAGGAGTGGTAGAGTAAGCTATTATCCAGACCTCTTTAAGAAGCAACGTGATCTAGTTGAAGATGTCCCTGCTCACTGTAGGGGGGTTGGACTAGATGACCTGTAAAGGTCCCTTCTATCCCAAACTATTCTATGATTCTACGATTCTAAGCCTCTGTTAGTATAGCTCTATTTATAGAGACRGGTGTCATGAGAAGAGCACTGATACTAAAACAAACAGAAATCTAAAATATGCGTTTTCATTAATTTAGTTGTATGTTGCTTCAAGAAAACATCATCTCTTGCCCCTCAAATTTAGTTCGAATTACTTCTGAAACTTATAGTTAAATAAATCTGGGGGGAAAAATATCAGAGAGAGGAATGTACTTGTAGCTGTACAGTCGTCGTATTTTCTTATATTGAACTGAAGAAAATTCACCCACAGTCTGTGCTTTAAGCCTCCTAGCGAGTAAACACATGGAAGGGGTGCTTCATCTTCACAGCGAGTTTAAGCAGCATACGTAAAAATAGCTCTGGTTTTGGCATACAACTGAGAGTTGAGCAAGAAGAGGAATTTAGGTTAATATTCTAGCATTCTCCGAATAGTCAGCCGCTATCCAGTCATGTGATGAATGAAAATTGATCAAACAGAAGTTTCTGTTCACTTAATCCTAGAACAAATTAACCTTTGTTGCATTATAATAAAAAGGAGTCTCACTTCTACTTGCTGAGGGACAGAGAATGCCAAAGGGAAAGCTCCTCCCTTGCTGGCCGAAGCCCCGCTGAATGTAAGGATATATGGCCGCCACGCCGCGTAAGGAAGGTGGAGGAACTGGCTGCCCTTTATCACGTTTTCATCAGATAAGTGAAGCGTACACACACACCCCCAAATGAAGCTTGAATCAATCATTATAAAAAACACCGGAACTGTAAACTCTAGAAGTACCATGCCTGTCTGCACGTGGTTCTCGAGGTCTGGAAGCCAGAATATCGTTACCGATTTTAGTCAAAACAGGCTGAAGCGGAGAAGTCTTAATTTTATACATGCAGTGGTTTGTTCAGTGGGTGAGCCATGGTGCTGGTATTTATGAAAAGAAAAAGTTCTTGTAGAAGAAATCCAAGACACCATTTGACAACTGAGCATTTTTGGTCAAAGAGTTGTTTTTCTTAACAAGCGCTTTAGGTGGTTTTGTTGGAAGAACCATATTGTTCAAAAAACTCTTTAGTGCAAAAACTGTTAAAATTTTAAACCAGACTTAAGCTGTGTCACCTATAGCGACAGTCTGTTTAGCGCAGCCTTCTTCTGGAAGTGCATACTTCGGTTGGTCTCAGAGGTTGTGTGACCCTTTGCATTGCAGYGGCTCTGCACGATAATGTACATTATCTCTAGTGAGAAACATAATAATTCTGCCCTGAATTACTGAGAAAGGCACGTGTTTCGTTCTTGTGTTTGTGATGGCTGGAAGGAAGGTCAAACGGGGTACCAAAATTTGTTCCAGGCCTTTAGAAAGACTTTGCAAGCACAGAAGTCTTGACAATTTAGCAGCAGTTACTTAATTTTTTACAGACTACTTAATTTATCAGAAGGAATGATGCCTCAAATTTCAGTGTTAGTTGCTCTTCTCCCAGGAGAAGATCAAGCCTGAGTCACAAACATTATCCCACGTGTGACATCAGAGGGATAAGGAGTGACACGCCTTCAGAGTGGACTGAGGATTCAAATCAACTTGAAAACCAAACTTCATCCCTGTAACTGCCACCGCAACCATTACATGCTTTTCATCCATTAATTTTAAAGCAGACATAAGTAAAGTTTAAAGCAACCAAGTCGTTTGACCCCCCTCCGAACTGTCAAACATTTAAAGCAATGACATTAAGGAAGCTCTGTAGACGTTATAGAGCTTGTTACAGAAGTATGTTACAGCCCTTCTTCAGCAAAAGTGTTGCCTTTCCTGTTACTGCTTACCGACAACATTCCAGATATTTGAGAAAAATCTTCAGGGAAAGCCCTCCTGCTGACAACCACCACCTAACAGAAGTTGTGAGCTTCTGAACAAATCTGGGTAGACAGCGTGAATTTACGGAAAGGTAGAAGCTAAACGTGTTTGAGTGAAGCTCAGTCAATTAAAGTTGGAAGAAGTTTGCTGATACCTTGTGGGTTTTTTATCTGTTTGGGACCGTTGGCATTCGCTGTGCACAGCTTCTCTGAAATGGTGCAGKTTTGTGGCTGGGTTGGGTTTATGTTTCAGAAAATAGCAAGCTGCTTCCAGATCCTGCCAGGGGACCAACGTTCGCGTTGTTCCTTCCACTCTGGTTTGCATCTGGTAACGTTTCTGGGGAAAGCAGCGATTTCCGTACCCGTGTCTATGAGGCCAATTTACTTTCATTCATTCGAAGCATAATGCTCAGAGCAGCTCACGCCCAGAGACTCTGCTGGGTGAAGAGGTCTCCAGGTACGCCACTTTGCCAGGGACATTTTTGGCTTTCCTGCAGGAAGACTCCATCTCACGTTTTTTCACTGCAGGAGCCTGTCAGATGCCCTGGAACCAGAGCGTGTTCCTTCCCTGCCCCTACTTGCAAACTGCAAATGCAAAAAAGAATAGCATTTGCAATTTACATTCTGCTAATGACTCACTCAAAATAAGCATATCAATCACATATAATTAAGTTGTCAACCCTTAATTTGGGGTGTTGTACTACCTAAAAAAAGCAAATATAAATACCAAAGCAAAGTGACAGAAAGAAAATAGTTCTATGATTTTCATGGCCAGAGAAAACCCAGACCTCTTACTTTCCTCATTATTCCAGTTAAAAACTGAAATTTAGTTGTTTAATATTTCAGCTGAATAAATCTCAAGCATATTTGATATGAGACRTTTAAAACTACCATTTGTGAATATGTAGCTAATCCTTAGCACAATATAATCACTGCAATATATTTATGAAATACTAAGCCCAACTATGACTACTAGCAGCCAGMGTTACAGACATACAAAAAATAAAATCTCTTTTCCAAAGAGCACAGAGGGTAAATCAATGGGAACAATTTACAGAAATGAAAGGCAGGTCCAACATAAAGTAGAGGTGCCTTGCACTTTTATGGAAAATTATTTTTAACAAGAAATGACACTTTGATGAAGATTTTTCAAAATTTTAGTGGCACTTACAGGAAAAATGTAATAATTCTAGGTAAAAAAAATGTTTTGGACAGTTGTTATAAATGCTGATCGTGCACTGCATTGGTTAGACCGTACAGTTTGTATGCATTGCACCATACATCACCAGTGGCTTACAAACACCAAGGGACACATTATTGGCTACGGACAGAATTTCAACATCTTCGATGCATTATGATCTGTGYTGGCCAATTTAATTTGCTGTAGGTTATCAGCTTCCAACATACATGGTGTTTTATTTATTTACTTTTATTCAGATCCTGAGTGATATTTTTTGGCTGTAATCTTATTAAGTAAGCTGTATTATGGACCTGTGAATAAGGTTTTCTTCCACACAGTCAACATTATCTTTTGCTGGCTTTAYGCTCCATCAGTCTTATTTCTCTTCTTGCAAGAGATCCTTGCCAGAAGTTTCAAAACAGAAAAAACATGCTTTTTTTTTTAAATCTTGCTGTAATTGTCTTCTCACTTTCATTAATTCGGGATTGACATCAAGAAAACGTTCTACTGTTCCAGAATAGGTCATATGTGTTTTCTGTCTGAAACATAATGAGTATATGATCATCCTTCTGAATATCCCTTTGGATGKCAAGATCATGATACAGGACACCTGGATAAAACCCCACAGCTCTCGAAATCTAGGAGGAGAGATGCCCAAATGCCTCTGCGAGTCAGWGGGGGTTGCTCCTGCCTCTCCCAGGTGCTATTTAGGTTAATATTAAATGAAAATTTTGTAAGTCTTCAAGATCCCACAAAGTATGAAAGCTTGACAGGTGAATTTCAAAATGGATTTTTTTCCCCCTTAAATTCCAGGAAGATTTTGATCTTTGGCTTCAGTATGTATTTCAAACATGAATAAGTGGCAAAATCCATTTGAAAAAATCTATCATTTAATAAGCTAAGTGACAAGTTATTTCCTTTCTTTTGATGGAGAACTTACTTATACAGGAGAAGTGTTTTACAAAAAAAAAAAAAGTAATAAAGAATCTGATCCAGTGATTTTGATTATTTCTATAAAAGCTAGGAAAGAATCAGTGACTTTCCTGTAATCCTAAGTACCACCTTACTTGGAAAGTACCCCAATGAAGCAGAACTAAAAATAGTGGAATTWAGCCCAATACTATATTCAGTTCAGCACTTTGATTGATGATATTTTCATTGCAGGGACATCCAATAAATAAAGTGAAAGCAATCAATATGGAATTGTAATTATTATTTTTTTTAAATTTATTTTTTATTTTGAAAGAATCACTTTTGAAAAGATGAGCAAACCTTTGCACATGGCCGCGTCCTCTGCTCAGCACCAGGTAGACAGCACGGTACCTGTGTGACAGGCGCTAGCTAGATCAAAATTCCCRAAGTCTCCTTTAGGAGGCTATGCACAACTGTGGGGAGGTAAACATGGATAACAGCCTCTAATTAGAATGGATTAGGCACTTTGTGCTCCTAACTGCTATGCCTTTCTTCCCCAGGCTGGCCTGCCAGARAAGCAGCAGCATCAATCCGAGAGCAGCGCGCAGAAGGGGACAGAAGGCGCTTGAGCATCGCTTCCTACCGGGGCCAGGGGTCCTGGGGTGGCCAGAGACGCCTCCGCAGCTCGCAAACAGTCCCGGAAGAAAAAAGGCAAAACACCAGATTTCTAGTACTAGATACTACATTTCTAAGACCAGAAGTTTATCATGTTGATCAGGGACCTCTCAGTGGTTACACCCTAMAGCTAATCTCGACTTCTTTGAGCAAACCACTTTGTTGTATTTTTACTATTATTTTCAACAGTAACAGGACAGCCCTTCTAAGGAACACCGCTGGAATCACATTTCTGTGCGGAGTGTCAAGAGAATCTTTGCAGAAACYGTACAAAGAGATCAGGATAAGTCCTGCAGCTGCACAGGGGAAAACAATGTAGAAAAGAACAGAGAAACACTTCTTTCACCATCAAAACAGACAGATAAACAGAAGAAGATCGCTTCAYGATACTGTCACAGATTGTTTTCCACAGAAGCAGCTTGGGTGCAGTCAAAACAATCAAGTTGGGACCTGATCTGGTAGCACAGTTAATATTAGCTGTTAGAAATTAATTCCATAAAATTCAAATCTGGTTTGTTGGCTTTTATTGATCAACAACTCGGTGTTAGGTGGAGCATTGCACAACTGACTTCTTGTCAGTAGTACTATCTTTCAGAAGGCAACGAGGCAACAAACATTTCCTTATCTGTACTAGAGGCACTGGGGAAAAAAAAAGATAATAATCTCTTGGCAAGGTACTGCCTACATAATAGCCAGATTTATACTGGCAATAATACCTTTAAATTGTAATTAACGACAATTCAACAGTTTAGTTTACTCTGAAAAGAAAGGTTATGATTAAAGAACTGGAGAAACATAGTTGGTGACGCTACGTTGCAGCGGTATTTAGACGTCTCGATGCCCTGCTGCATCGCACTGGTGGCTCAGAGTGCGCCGGTGTCTGCCGCTGTTCAATGGAYGTCGGACGGTAAAACGCATCTAGCTCACGCACAGCCCTTTACAAGGCACTGGATACACCATAACAGGTCGATAGGTTTCGGCTGAGCTCTCGAGAGTGGAAGCTGTGGGGCGCATGCCGGCGATGCAGCCCCCGATGGCGCAGAGCAGCGGAGAGGGGCGGCGGGGGCTCCCCGGCATCCTTCGGGCTCAGGCCGCGGCTCGGGAGGGACAGACCGACCTCCACCGCGCCGAGCAGGTCAGCTTCTCCCAGGACCAGGGCTGGGAGGGTAACGCAGACCCTCCACCAGCCCAAACTCAGCAAGATTTGAGGATCTGGACGTGAGGGGAAACGCACCCCTTCTGCCCCTCARCCAACTGGAAACGTGTCTCGCCCCAGTCCGCCTGTTTTCTGCTACTCTCTGAGCGCGCTCTCACCTGAAACACGCGGGCTGTGTCTCCTGTCACTGCTTTTCGCCGTTTCTAACCCTCTCAAAATACTAATGAACCTGTCATCCCAATTTCCCTAATGCTCATCTGTTTGSGGTGTCAGGCATAAAATTCAGAAGATCTTCCACAAGATGTTTTTGCTGTTTTGCAGCAATACAAAAACCTATTCATAAAGTCTATGCATTTGTCAATATGATAAATAGTATTATCTCTCAGAAGCCGAGTTCATTACCTGCTCTGATGCTATCAGTACTTAGCAGAGTACTAACAGATCAGGTGAAGAGAGCATTAGAAAACAAATTGCCTTCATATTAGGTGTCTGCGTGGATAAAAGCAAAAAAGCTTATATATTTACCAGAAATATTAATAACTCTAAATGCCTTTAATGTTGACCCATTCTAATACTGAAGCCACACCAATTAAATTTAAAAACAAACTATCTGCATAGCTTATTGCACTGCTTCAGGTTAAAGGCATGTCTCCTCTGAGTGTTTTCATRTATCTTTATTAAAATGAACAGAAATGTACGCATTTTTCAACTGCCTTCACGCAGCTGAATTACAGATGGTAACAATAACGGCTTTTTTTCAAGCCCCAAGTATTTTGAAGCGTTCATGGCTGTGGCCAGCATGACAACCTCTATGTTGCTAAGTTATGCTCTTATTATTGGGGTGCCTTAGCACCCCCAGCAAGCGCTCAGAGGAGACAGGGCACCCCCGGTGCAGCTGTGAGGGCACCGTTGGGGTGCGGAGGGTACGGGGGGAGCCGGAGGGGGACGGCAGCTTCTCCTCAAGGAGAAGGTAAATCACGGAGGTGCGCCTGCAGCTCCGTTCTTCGGTGACCTCCACTTTASATTTGGAATAAATGAGAAGTCATGAGAAACATATCGGGATATCAAAACTTGGAGGGGAGGAATAGAGGAGTTCTCTTTCAGCATCAGTGGTTCTGGGCGTTTTCATTCATTCTGGATTTTAGCCCCCTGTTAAATCTAAGAAATTTGCTAGAGGACAAAACTATCGCTCTTCTGCCACTCAGGAGCTCTGTCTGGACATTTAAATGCACCCGTATTCAGAGAGGAGTCATCAATGGCTTCCTTTAGGTTATGCCAAATAACCACTGTAACACGTGAATCGTAGCAATAAATCTGATCACTAGCAGTTTGAAAACAAGTTAAATAAGGCTGTGCTTGATATGTCCGAACTTCTTGCAGAGAGAGTTTGTGAAGGAAAATTATTTCAACACCAAGTTACTGCTTTATACAGCAAACCCTGAAGATGACCAAACCCGGAGTCCTCTGCATCAGGCCAGTGCCTGGAATACATTACACGATTAAGAGCAGAAGACACTCCAACATCATCTACTTTCCTCCTGTAACCTCCAGTCCAACAGCAGCAGATGCTGTATTCAAACAGTCTTAAAAATACAAGTCTGTAGAAGTCGTATAATTCAGTTTGCAAATAACAACCATTCATGAAGATCAGACCTTTTTAGTATGTTAAATATTTAAGAAAATCTTTTTAGACACTCTCCATGATCACTCAAGAAAAGGAACCATGAGCTGAGCTTACACATCCGAACACCAGGGAATGACGAGACACCTCCATAGGTGATAGCAGGTACTGTGTATTCACTCCCTTTTCTCCCACCTAATCTTCTACCCTCTGTGAGTTYAGAAATATCCCCCATATTTATGGGGGTCCCTCATCAACCTTACAAATGGTATTCAGCCATGACATGTCAGGCTCACACCCCAAGCAGGGAAAACAGGAGCTTTTCTGAAGTTACCAGGACATACAACTGTATTTCTGGCACAGAGTCATGCTGACTAACACACTGTAAAAAAACAGGTCTGTAACAGCRGGTGAAGATTTGCACTTTTAAAAGGACCGCACACTGCAGCAAGATCAGTCTCTATTGTTCTGTGTGGTGCAACACATTTCAAAGAAGGTCCTTGTGAAGCATGAAAGAAACCATTATTCGAGGCTCRGCCCTCTTAAACGCAGGTGTATTTGCTGACAGTTTTCTTGTGAAAATCTTAAAACCCTCGACAGAAGAGAAGCATTTTTCACCAAGCCCACTCTGCGGATGGTGAAATGAGACAAAATGCTTACCTTGACCAAATTCAGATGCAGAGTCTGGGTCAGCTGAAACTAAAACTGTTTACAAACCACAGTTCTTAGTCATCAAATCCATAGCCTTATTAAAAATATACTCAATCGATGGATTTTTTAGCAAGCAGGTGCATGGACTAGAGATCTTTTTAACAAGCTAGATTTGATTTTTTAATTAGAAATTACACGGTAAACTTCTTAGTTTTGCTATAGACATCACTTCTTTAATTTATCTGTATGCTTGTTAGTGACTGGCAGGTGACTTTTCCTTTAAAATTATTTTGCTAGAAGTATGCTGTGAATACTTGATTAGTTGTAGGCAGATTGACTTGCAGACTTGTTCTGTGCTACCTGCTTAAAATATTATGTACCCCAGAAATACATTTGCTAGCCAGAGGCAATTCAATATGTGCAGATTTCATTTTGCCTGCATTAATGAACTCTATATCTAGACAGTTAAAACACATATTTTRAGGGAAAAAAACTCTTAATAAGCAGCTGTGTTTCTGCCATCTAGATTTGGATGATTTTTTTCACATCTCCAAAAATCATCAACATTTTGTTTTTACTTCAGGACTGACACAGAGAGTTGTGACACAGCGTCAAAATTTGACAACAGACTTTTCAAGAGAGTGCTTTGATCGTTTAAAGCCCTGAGCGTAGTTACACTTTCCCTATGACATTTATATTTCAACTCTTTCCCATTTTATGAACTCTAATCAGAACTAGACTTAAAGGATCAGAACTTATCATTTTTCTAGCAGTCTTTATTCATTATCCGTTTGCAATAGTTTTTTAAACTTTGATATACCAATTTTCATGTGTGTATGTACACATATGTATATACATACACATAACCACTTGTATTTAGATTTTATCTTAATTATACCTTAATTATACCTGGGATGGCACATGGTTTCACCCAGAA
Source organism: Oceanodroma leucorhoa (assembly GCA_030449065.1). Taxonomy (NCBI): domain Eukaryota; kingdom Metazoa; phylum Chordata; class Aves; order Procellariiformes; genus Oceanodroma; species Oceanodroma leucorhoa. The sequence continues at coordinate 124,969 of JASVER010000235.1, read as the reverse complement.
ACACTGGCTTCAGCGCTGGTGGGGCTGAGGCACTAATAGACTATTGGAAGGGGTGGGGGGAAATCAAATACTGACTCCATTTCTCAACTGAACATACACACAAGCAAACCATGGAAGAGGTCATCTGAGCTCAACCACTAATACTTTAAATTCATCTTGAATAAAGAGGTGCTCCAAGAGCAACAGGAAAGCAATAGCAGAGGTGCARTATATATAAAATAACAATCCGAAATCTTGAACCTGTGCATCCTGGGTAGCAAACAAGCCACAGTAACTCAGTGCCAGAAATTTTTTAAGAGGAGCAGCCAATCAACCAGTGASATGAGAACCTAAAATTGTCGATCCCCAGGCTTCCTAAAAAGAATTTGGACAGACTACATGGAAAATTGTCTCCATCTCTGACCCTGACTCCATCATTCAAGCTATTCTTAATCCTAGAAGGCTTGCTGTGAGTCCTCAGTTCCTTCTGAGCCTTCACCAGGCATTTCAGCCCTATCTTCTCAAAACACAACGTGAGTCCTGACAGAAAAACCCTATCCTTTAAAACAGGATAAAACTTTAAAAAAATGTACCTGTGTTTACACGCATAGTTCTTTCCCCTTTATCTGTAATTTCCAACCTGAAAAGAAGCAATACTTATGAGGGAGATGGTAATACATCTCTCAATGGATGACTTGATTCTCAATGATGTCCACAGCACAGAAGAAAACAGAAGGGGCATTGTGAGGGAAAACATAGTAAGGAAGCTCARAGGAGAGACACTGATGCCAAACAGTGATGGGGGCAAGGAAGCTTCTAAAAAGAATTCAGCCTTAAAAAAATGAGTGCTCCAAGTCCTCTRCGATGACCTCCCTCATACATTTACCTATGAATCTCTCAGATTCAGAYAGTGGCAAGGTCTTGATCCCCTTGCACCAACGTGCACACAGAGGGTAGTGCATCATCCATGAACGTGAAGCTCTGTCAGGCTTCGGTCAGTCACGCCTCTATTCTGCCATCTCCCAGGAGGAGGAGGACTCACGGGAGGAAGAGGTGACCCTTGCGGACACGGTGCTTGTCTTTAACTCAAGGGGATGGCCAGGGACCGCTCGTCGACATCTAAACTAGATTCTGTTGACCCTGGTTAATAAAACAAGGGTCATTTTTGCTCTCTAGAGAAGCCACCTTTCCAGCAAGGGACAGCTCTGGATCTTCCYCCTCGCACGTTTGCAGGATGCTGCAGGCAGAGAAGCATTTCCAAAACGTCTGAGGYCCGTTTCTACAAAAGGAACCTTTCTGCAGTGGGGAAACTTGYGAGCACATTGGCACCAAGCCTCTGAGGAGAGAAAATTGATTCTATTTCTTAGCACACAGCTGAAGGTGAGGACGTCTATATGCTTAAATGCATATATTTGAATGCAAAACTCAAAATAATGTTTATAACTACAGACACTTGTAAGATTATGAAGACAGCTCAGACACCAATGGAAAAGGTAAAAAGCGAAAGACTACACATGTGGCAGGTAATATAATGAACACTGAAAAATACCACCTATACTTGCATATCAAGCTACTGGTTTTGCTCAGCAGCTTCTTGGCGTGCACAACTATGTACTGCACACTGGAATTCAGGAACCAGGTCTGCTCCCGCTACGCATGGCATCATAGGTGGAAACAATATGTGATAATCCAAATAAATCGGTTAATGAGATGTAACAAAGACTCAGTTGAAGTCTTGTAATTAAATACCATTTAAGTATTTTAATTAGGGAAAAAAGAACCCAAATCTCTCTGAAAAGAAATTGCTGTGTCCCTTACTTGTGGTCAATGTCTGAAACAGATGCAATAAGCCTGCTGCTGAGCTCAGCAAGTTTTTTCACACCGTTTCTTCTGTGACAGCTCTGTCGTGCTATTAGCCTTCATACTTTGGAGGTGGCTTTGTGTAAATTTTATCTTAATGTTTAGTACTTCATAGCAAATAATCACAAAGGCTACCAGTGAACCCTAGCACAGACATGAAAATGCACTTTTACAATATATATAGTTTTTAAAAAGSCAAGTAACCACTGATAGACTCTGATAATGGTTACTGACCTAAAATGGCCAAGAAATAGACCAAGCAAAGATCCACACTAAARTAAGTTGTGTCCTTGGCCACAAAAAATAAGCATGCTAGATAAGAAAAATAAAAACATTTAAATAYGTGGAAGTTTTGAACAGTATTTTCAGCTGAAGACAGTCTGCTTTTCTATAACGCATGAGTAGAAGAGCTAGACTGCAACTGTGCTATCTAATTTACATAATTCAGCTATCCATGTTCAAGGTTTAAATGCTGCCCTACGAAACAATCATAGGGAKACGAGAGGTAAAAATAAATAAATAAATATGATTTTATACTAAATATTCAGAAGAAGGAGAAGGAAAACAAGAATGACTCATACAGAGTAAAGATTTGCAGGAGAAAACAGAGTTAGCTCGTTACTGGTTTGCTCYGAGTGTTTAAAATAAAGCCCAGAGCATGCATACGGAGCAGAGGAACTTACATTCCTCAGAACATTCCTTCAGCTGGTTGAGGCTATAATTTGGCTTGATTGTTRACAGCGGCAAGGGATATCTTAAACATAAAATATAAGCCTATGAATGGCTTTCTCCCCCCCGTGCCCCCCAAGTYTGGATTTTGAGCAGCAGACATCATATACTGCTAGCACTAGTTTTTCTTATTGAAAGCAAGATTAAAAGCCATTTAAAAAAAAAAATCTATTTCTAAGAGGAGTAAATGAATGATTTACTTCCTGAGTTATTTCTATGCCTTCCTGGTTGTTTTRTTTTGTCTTGTTTYGTTTTTCATGGTCMCTCCCATGTGGRTTAAGAATAAAACATTYATAAACGGYCTATATTTATATAGGCAAGTACAAACCTGCTTTTGTTTTCTACTGATCCACATGTGGGTTTGCCTAATGACTAATACATATAYATTTAAAAGGAATCACACATCCTTGCGCRTTTCCCTATGCCAGGGATTCCTCCACAGCTGGGCTGTTGGAAACACCCCTCACGGTCCTTTAAGACGGGACTTGCAGAAATGCACGTCCAGAGCGTGGGGGCCGGGCGCTGCCCCGGCTTCATACGGTGCAAAACCCAGGGGTGCGCCCGCCTGCGCCGGAGCCTGCCCTGGTTGCAGGGATGGGGTCACTGGGATGACTGGTACGYGAGGAGGAAAAACATCTCTCTCTTTAGACAACCAAACAAAAAGGTGGGGGATGGAAGAGAGAGGGGGTTTGCTCTCTCTCGATGCAACAGAGGTAACCCCCGGGAAAAGGRGAAGTGAGGAGATATCACCGGCACAAGCACGATGGCCACAGGCAGACAAGAACATGTTGGGGCTGAGAGGTAGGAGATTTTTTTAAATGATCAGAAAAGCAAGGTTCTGGAACAGGAGAGTGGAAGAGAAGACTGAGGTGGGGAGGAGCCCAGCGGTTTGGAGATGAGGGCCAGGGGTCCTGGAGAGGAGTACAGGAAGGTTTGACCTGCACAGCCCCAGCAATGAGACAGCCCGCCCGAGCCGTGGCCTTAAAATGGGCTGGGGAGTCTCGCTTCTTGTCCAACCCCCCCGTCAAGAAGTGCTATTTGCAGAAGTCCTCACTCAGTAACAAGATTGTTCCCATTCCCATCAATGGCGGGTCTGCCGGTAAAGGCAGCGGGGACTGGGTGGGACGGCTGCTGAGAGGCTTGGAAAACCACCCACAGGCAGATCCTTTATTTTGTTGCTGCGTTTGTCCTAGAAATGCAATTTTCTTCTTCCTGCCCTTGTCTTCTTTTATTGCACCGTTTCATTCTGACCTTCCCCGCAGGTCCTGGATGCTTGTGCCGGCCCGCTCTGCCGTAGCACATCATCGCCGATCTTCTTCCCGCAGCTTTCCCTGCGCCCAAGCGCCGATCCGTTACCCGTGCCCGGTTCTGCACGGGCGTGCGCTCGTGCAATGCCACCGCTACCCCAGAGAGGRGTACCGGCCCACTCGCACCTCCTGGTTTTCTCCCCGTCCTCTTGCTGGCAGCGTGTGACCACCGACGCTGCCACGGGGGAGGCCGAGGAAGGAGGAGGCTGCGGGGAGGAAGAGGCAGCCGGCTCCCCGCCTGCCTGGGGCAGTATCAGCAGGTTCTGTGGAAAGCTCGAGCCCAACAGAAACACTGCACGGTTAACTCTACCTCAGCAATAGCGAGGGTTACACGGAGCGTGGTGAAATGGAGTGACAACGAGCTGGGCATCTGTTCTCCGGCAAAAAAATCTGCAGTTAAATGCACTTGTTTAAGCTGTGGTTAAAAAAAAAAAAAAAAAAAAAAAAAAGACAACCCCAAAAGAACCCACCTTAAATCCAAGCACCATCAGATATGCTGCTTTGTTGAACCCACAAAAACATTGGCAATAACTGCTTAGAAAACACAGCACTGGCTGCAGGGCCGCGGAGCATCCTCAAAGAATCCAGTTTAAGGCAGAGCAGAGGCATGAGAGAAGGAGGTGCCTTTGAAACACGTGAAGCCCGTGATGGAGCCGGCACAGCCAACACCGGCGGAGAGGGGACCGAGAGGAACAGAGGACAACAAGTACCGAAACGCAGTCCGGAGCAGCACTGCACAGTCTTGAAAAGGCATATGGAGAGTTTGATCTATTTTACCAGATGGAGAATTGATTTAGTGTTCTGACAGCCCTGCTAAATTTACTACCTTYTTCTCCTTCTCCGAAAAACCAGGCTGCTAGCTGTACCTCCGGAGRTAAGTGTAGAAGCTGCGGTACAATCAGACCACGAACGCAGGATGGATTGGGTCTGGATTCTGCTCCATTAATCTGCAATCTCCCCACCACAGCTGAAGAGGAAGAACAGGCACTGCTGTGCAAAATGTGCGTTTGTTTCTCTGAGAACCCAAAAGCAGTTTGTACACGTTAAAGCTAATTTCATAACACTTCAGGGAGAAAAAATACATTTTGTGTTCAGGTTGCATAGAAGTTGAGCAAGGCTCGTCAAGGTCAATGACACGGAGCCCAGGACCTCCGCACCCCAATCTTGCAGGAACCTGCTAATGACTTTTTAGTGGGGTGGGGTAAAGGGGAAGCGCTGGGGGTGAGGGAGAGGAGGACAACTCCTAGCAAACTGTTGCGCCTCTTGCCAAAAAGATAACCAGTTCCACCGTAAGTTTAGACTCCTGGCTTGGAACCAAAGTAGCTGAAAGGAACCAAYTCTTCAAACATCAGCAGTTACTTTCACATACTGTTTTGGGGAGCTGCATATAATTTCAGGAAAATGCAAAATACTTCCATTTCACATTAGCCTGTTAGCAAGATTAACTTGCATTTTCAGTTTTGTAATACAAAGTGGGATTTTAACAAGAGTGTTTAAGACAACATCAGCAGAATCATCTGAGCATCCTCCAGAATTTTCAGCCAAGGAAAACACATCTAAAAGCAGCAAGATAGCAATTTGAAAAACAAATAAATATCTAGCAATAGATAAGTATTATTTATTTCTCAAAATTGGTTTAAAGGGAAAAAAAGATTTTAACTGGCTCACAGAATGCAGTTTAGCTTTAGACAGCTAAATAAGGCTTTTAGTTAACATCAGCTTTGGGGGGAAAAGACTCTTTGCCTTCTGCAGCCTGAAATAGATTTGAAGAAGAAACACATATGAATGATGAACAACATATGAAGTAGTGATAGCAATTATCATTCAAGAGATCAAACAAAAATACTCCAAAAGAGGATAGAATAACRTGCAATCAGGGAAATACAGTAAAATTATACCTGCACTGTAAGGCAACAGTTTGAATCTTGTCACATTTACATAAATTGTTAGAAAAAGATGATATAAGATGACCATCAGTACAGATGAGAGTCTACAGGCTAAACATAACAACTTTTGGAAAAAGTTTTAATGCTCTCCACTACTTCCCCCCCCCCCCCCTTAAAGTGAGACATGCGATTTTATTTTTTTTTTTTAACCTGTGAAGGCCAACTGAAATGGCCAAAATGCGCTTTTTAATGAGCTACATCATTCAAAAAAAAAAAAATTAAAATAGGGACCTACATGGGAGGCCCTATCTGCTCTTGGCAGGTAGCTCTTCCCTCCCAGCTGGACTGCCGTGTAGTTAAATCATTCTTCATTGTCCATGTGAAGAACATGGCTCAAGGCATCAAAAACTTCTGAAATCTGAAGGATCAAGTTCTGGTCTTACAAGTGCTTAAGCGGGACAGCAAAGGGTAAGGSAGCTGGGTTTATTCCTATAGGAAAYGTGCCATGACAGAGGACATAGGAGCTGTTGGAAGGCTGATGCTAACACCCATGAGGCATTGGGTACGGCGCTGCTACGTGCCCCGCTGTGACCGAGCAGGGATGGCGCAGAGCCGAGCCTCACGGACCTGCTCTCCAGCAGCAGAAATGCTCCTGTCCAAGCTGGGCACAGCACAGGTATGGGTTGTTCCACCTCAACACAGGGGCTGTCCAGAGGGGGATGCGGTGGAGCATCTCTTCCCCTAGAGATCTCAGTTCGTGGTACCCGGTCCCCAGGATACAGCTCTGCCAGGGCAGGGAGCAGGAAGTCTTTTTGAGTCTATCCAAATCTCTCATGCTGCTCAGCACAGCTTTTATCTAATCAAATGATTAAAGTTTTCTACAAAAACCAGGTGTGTTGATGCACCACATGAGAAGCCCTGTATGAAACCACTTCATGACATCTTCCTTACCAGCACTCAGTGGCAGGGCGAGAGCGGGGGCAACCAGACGTTCAGAAACACCGCGTGCCGGCAGGCAGAGGTACGGGCGGCCTCGGCCACCTTCCCTKGCCCGTGTGCCGGTCAGTCCGACAGCAGAGCAGTACCACCACCGCTCACCCTGCCCAGCCCTCCGCGAGCCGGGACCTGAACCGCTCCTAGAGCCGCCCCAGCGCTTCTGCGGGAACACCAGCGGGACCACGCGTCCTTCCTCCTCATCGCGTCGCTACTTCCAAAAAGCCTTCACCTGATGAACGCAGACCTTTACTAAACTTCCTTTTTCATGGAAACACAAAGTGTTTTCGCTAGTAAAGAAGCGAAGCATGTGAAGAGGCAGCCTACGCAAATTTTAGAGGTTTTTATATAATTCATTCACTAAGCTTCCTACATGCCTTCATCGGGAGAAGAACATCAGGGAAGATGTGAAAATGATAGCCTCATTTCCTGTAACACTTGAAGTTATTATCTATATCTAGATATAAAAATGTGTATACCAGTTTCTAAACACCAGCCTCTGCTCTGGAGCCCAGCAGAAGCTCAAACCTCCTGACTCAAAGTGCTCGCTGGGAGCAGGCAGGCAGGCAGRGAGACATGAATGAATCTGAATTTGAAAGCCATATATAAAATAAACCCATCAGTTTTCTCCTCAAAGTCCTTATTTGTGTCTCATCTTCATAAAATCTTTAATGCCTCAATTCGTAGGCRCCACATGAAGAAGTCAATCATTGCTAAGACCTTGGTAGTGCTACGTATTTTCTATCTAAGAATTTTTTTTCCTAAAATAAGCATGATATTAGATAGCAATACTTGTTACCTCTTAACAATAGGGGGGGTGTATACGCAAGCATCATGTCTGAGCAGCRTGTCTGCAAAGGGAAGCAAGTTAGCTCATATAACCTCCATCCTGGTGTGGCTGTTCTGCTTCTGGTGCCTAAACTCACYTATCTGGGAGCTATGAACATACTAGAAGAGAAGCAGCAAAATGTAGGTMCACTGTTTCCTGGATGATGGCCCAGAGAGGGTCAAAATAATCTGTACTTTAAATTTTAAGGTAACTCTTCATAGAAGAATTGTGGATCATGACCAGATGCATAACGCAATTAATTTTAACTGCAGAGGTTCAGCCCCCAGGCCAGATTTGGGAAATAGAGAGGTTTGAAACACACTAAGCACCTTTTGGAGTCTAATGAAAATCATCCTAAGAGAGTCACGAAGTAGAAAAGCAATTKCAGAGGACAAGGAAGGTCGTAAAGGACTGAAAGACAAAAATATCTGTGATTAAGGGGTGGAGAAAGGGGACTCTAGACAGCTAGAGACCGATCAGACCAACACTCAACMCTGGAAGGAGGCCAGGAGTTAATCAATTGGTTTGGAAACACCCGCTGGTTCTCGATGAACAACAACAGGGAGTCATCAGCAAGGTTTGGCAAATGGATTCARTACTGTCGTGCTTGTTTCTGAAACCCCAGCCCTCTCTCCGAAGAAAGAGGGATGGAAAGTAAAGGAGGACTTGCTACCTCGTGTGTTGATTTTCCCAAGATTTGTCATATTGGTTCACAGACTAAACTCTCATTTAAATGTAACTTTTACTTTGCGTTAAAATGTTGTTCGAAAGAAAAAAGAGGAAACCCATATCCCCCACGTACAGGTTATTTAAGAAGCCGTCCCCAAAGCAGAGCAGCGGCTCCCGCCGCCCCGGGGCGGTGCCGGCGAGTGACTGCGGCAGAGTTTGCAGCCCCCGGCCAGCAAAGCGGCGGCCGGCACAGCCGCCGGCCGGACCGGGCACCGCCGCGGGTCTGCAAGGCACCGGCGAGAGCCCCRCCGCGTCCCGCACCGCCTTCGGCCGCCGCCGCCCAGGAGCAGAGACCTTTAACCACGCAGAGTGCAAAGGAGCAGAGCCGTGAAGAAACAGCTCTGCCGAAGATTTCAACCTTTTAACAGCCGACTGTGCACAAATCCCTCCGGCTACGTGAGATCTCCTGCATTGCTGTCTTGAGGGCAAGACCATCTTCACCAACTTTCATGCCTCGCTTTCAGAGGTGGTAAAAGAACAGAGACAGCTGATGTTGCTGTATATCGTCCTCTACGCCCCAAAGGCTACCGACTTCAAGGGAATATTGCCGAAATAAATCCCTGCTGCCTGTGCCCCCCGGGAGCCTCACCTGCCCCCAATTGCACACGCCTGCCCGGCCCCAGCAGAGGCGCTGGGGGGAAGGAGCAGCCCCTCCCGCAGTCCCACCCTCACCAGGGCGACGCCGGGACGCTGCTCACCAAACAGCCACGCTCAGAAAATAATTATTAGGTGGCACCTTTCACCCACTGTTTTTAATATTGCTTCCCAGGCTTAGAGCCGGTTCACCCTCCGGTGAGGTACCTGCGTATTAGTGCATCCATGGTATTCCGGGAAAAAAAACCCAGAGTTAAGAAGACTACATCATTTTCATTTTTCACAGGATCAAGGACACCGGTTCGTGGTTCTTCTCATCCCCTCCTCCCGTCAGAGCGGTTTTTGGCTCTCCCTCTCTTTCTGCACTGCTTTCCAGGTGTCCTGTGCACCAAGCCGGCCGTAACAGAGGTGTTAACTGCAATTACTCAAAAGAGTTTATTTTTTCTTCCAACAGCGATTAATGCTGTCAAAGCCAATGCATACTCTCTCTTTTGCAAAACGGAAAACGGTTGAAAGCACTCTAAAAAACTATCACGTAAGCTGGGGCTTTTTGGTACGTGCTTCCCAGGGGAAGAAATGCGTCTGTATATTTTAATGCAGCTGCTTCACTGCGAGGGGTGAAGAGCTCACAGCCGTGGGCGTTTCACCCTTCTCAGCACCTCTGGCAGTTGTTGTGCACTGTTTAACAGCTCTAATAGGAGATGAACCCACCCTCCTGCTCTAAGGCCAGGAGAATTAGTTTTTGGGGGGTTTGTTTTGGCCTCACCATCTTCATGGGTTGTGAAGTACAACGTACAGGCATTTCAGAGAAGCTGGTGGACCCCAGCAGGACCCTCCAGTTCAATGTCAGTCCTCCTCATGCTCTGGGTGGGTGGGTAATAAAAAAGGAAGAACCTGGAAGCAAGGCTCAAAACTTAGATCAGCGGTCCAAACAAATAAATTAAATTTCATGAGTACTTAAAAATGCAAGGGGGAAAGCATATTTTTCAGGCTTTCCTCTCTCCTATTCACTAGTTTCTTGGCTAATGGTTATGTACACAGCTATTATAGCTATACATCCATAAAGTTCATGAAAATTAGAACTACACCTGAATGAGAGCCTTGCACCCTAGCAGTGACTGAAAAGGATCAAACAGGCAACAACATTTGGATCACAGATGCTGTGGAATGTTTTTACAATTACAGTAGATTTAGTGCAAGATAAATAAGGCTTTAGAGACACTTTAACATCTATTGATTCATATGAAAAGGAGCATACATAAAAAGATTTATTTAATTGCCTTTGCATTTTAAAAGTGTAGGTTACAGCAATTAATCACTCCGAGTATGGACATGAAAATGTCCCGGCGATGCAGAGTGTGTCAGCATGCTCTTCAGCATGCCATGGGAAGACATAAGGAGATATTAGAGCAAGGTTAATGTGGAACCTCGCGTTTAGATGTAAAAGTTTGAAATGAGGTACGATGACATTTGTCACGAAAGCACTGAGTGACATCCTTGAGGAACGTAAGACACGTACAGGCGCAAACGCCTGTGAGGAAAACCAGCCATCGCCGGAGGTCGAGCTCAGCCGTCTGCCGAGCGGCTGCGAGTGCCGTAGCGGACGATCCCCCATCCACACCTGAAAGCCTAAAAGCCTTCCAGCGAGTTCAGTAAGTGTTTGAAAGAAGCGAATTATGTGAGCAGCTTCTCCGCAGGAGCTTCCCCAACAGGGTTGAATACCTACCTGGATTCTCTGTTCCCCTCCATTTTTTCTAACATACTTTTTAATTACCCGTCGTTACCTCGGCATGCAAACCATGCTGGAGCCCTCCGCGCCCTGCGCGGAGCTGAGGGTCGCTCACCGTGTCCGGGTGAGGAACCCGGGCSGCAGCCCTTTGCCAGCCCTGTACACCCACCCGAAACACGGCAACGCGCTTCTGGAGATGGAGGCACGGTTACGTGAGGAAATGAATCCTGCAGCATTTTCTTCTCTARTATACAGTATTCTCCCTATTCTTCATTATGATTTGCAACAAACAGAACACTTTGTGACCTATGAAAAAGGCTTACTTTTGCGAACCGGTTGACAGTTCCCTACTCCTCCTTTTGCCACCGAAGAGGAAAGGCCGCAGTCCCTGCAGACGCCGTGTCCTCCACGTACCTGGGCAGYGAGGAGCGGCCCCCCGGGCACGGCCAACCTCAGAGATCATCCTCGTCGCTCGTTCTTGCTCACGCAGGACTGTTCTTGCACGCACGCAGTCACCCCAGGACACGACACCGGCTCCTGCTGCCGGCGCTCGGTGGGACCCTCCTCGCCCCTTTGGGGGAGGCGGAGGAGCGAGGCGGCGGCGGGGTCCCCGTCACCAGCCCAGCGCCGTGCCCTGCCGCCGCACGCTGCCTCCCGCCGCCACGCGGCTACGGCTCCGCTCGCCAGGGAGCGAGGCAAACCTCCGCTCGGGCCTGCCCTTCTCAATGCCACCGTGCACTTCTGCTGTGTCACCTCCCCCTCTGCTACTACKTTTAATCATTTCTTGTTAAATTTTATCGCAGAGGGGTGTTTTTCGCGCCTATAAATATCACCGTAGGGAAAGGGATAAAGCCAACTTCTGGACACCTTCAGAATGATGTCAAACCCTACCTAAAATAACATAGGCATCTTATTGCAATGAAAACAATTCTCTAGTTGCTGTTATTCAAATTAATTGGCAAGTACTGATAAGTAACTAACTCAGAAAGCACACTTCTTGCAATTATTTAATAAGCACAAAAAATTGGAGAGCATTTTTAGATATCATAATAACCTCACATTAATGTAGTTTATTACTTCACGGCCCCGTTTTAAGACATGGCGTCGGTTACAATAACCAGCCTATCTGGCCAGAGGATAAGTGTCCCATTACCGCACCCAGCCCAAGCTGCGGGTCTGCCCTGGCACGGGAAGTTGGGTGTCGGGGAGCCCCAGCAGACGCGACCGCAGTAGGCGCGTCCTCCCTCGGCGCTCTCAGCGAGAGGATTAGTGTATTGCRAGAGTTAAAACCAGATGGAGCCCTGCCCTAATGCCTGGGCTTTAGCCGATGCCCTGAGCCGGACCCACAGAAAGTGGGTCATGTAACAAGTATGATCTCTGCTAAATGTAAATAACATCTGGCTCATTTTAATCACAGCCCGAACAGAAACTGGGAGACAAGGAGCCAGCCTCCACTTGCTGCGGAAGGTGGGCCCAGGAACACTTGAAGTATACAACTCTTTTTTAAGCCCAGCATACATTAAAAGTTCTCCAGCTTAGTTTCTGTKTGCCAAATATGCAAATTATCCTGATTACTACTAAGTCATTAAATCTAAGATATGTAAAACATTGCTACATCAATTAAATTACAATAAGGAGATGGATGAACAAGCTAATACTCTCTAAGCTACACATATTTACTTTATGGAGCGATGGCTGTTTCAGAAAATGAGAAAGGCAAGTTGTGATATGCATTCGGCAACAATTTTTTAGTTTGCATCAGTATGCAAAATCATAATTATGCTTGACTTTCAGTAGCAAGTATATTCTTATCATTTAACCCAACAGGATTTAAAATAAATGTACAGGAAAAAAAAAAAAAAAAAAACTTAGGACTCCAGGTATTTCACACCACTTCTATCTGTAAATTGAATGTTAATCTGAATAGAGATTTCAGTGCTGCTTGCTTAACTCCTCTGCATTTGTAATAGACCTCACACCATTCTCATAACAACTAGAAGATATTTATATTTAAGTCAAAGTCAGTGGATGAGTGTAGAAGAGAAAATGTAACAAGGAAAGAAAAATGAGAGGCTTTTGCCTACTGAATACATGATTTTGGGGTGATTTATCGTCATACTTRAATTTCAGATGAAGTAGCTTGTCCATTTAAAAAAAATAAATAAGATTAAAAAAAAAAAAACCTATGGTCCTTTTTCCTGCCCTTGGTATCACAGAATCATAGAATCGTTTAGGTTGGAAAAGACCTTTAAGATCATCAAGTCCAACC
>JASVER010000235.1:86475-111065 GCA_030449065.1 Oceanodroma leucorhoa | reverse complement strand
GCCGTCCAGCCAGTTTTTTACCCAGCACAGAAGAATATTGACTCCGTCATGATGCGGTCTCTTTCAGACATCTGGAACAGCTCTCTAGTGAAAGAGTCAAATGCCTTCCCATTCAAAATGCTTAAATAACAGGAAACTGTTTCCATAACCCCCCCCCTTTTTTTTAAGCATTTTTTGTTTCATCTCCCATCYGATTTTTCCCATTGAGCAAAACCTTCAGACATAGGATGGAGGAGGGGGGAACACTAGTTAAGTATTTTTGCTTATATTCAAGTATTATGCAGAATAAAAAAAGCTTTCCCATAGAAATTGTACTAAAATACTCTGACAAGCATGGCAGAAGTCGTTTTATCACACAACTGTTGTAATCACATATGCATTTTGTACCTTTTCCCATTTTTTTTTCCGTCTGTGTAGAAGTGAACTAAAATTAGTGCCACTTTAACATCTGTGTTATCAAGAGAACAACGCTGGGAGCCTCCACCCGCTTTTCTGTCTGCAGAGCGAGTCCTGCTTGTCGAGACGAGCACCAGCGGGCGCAAGAGATGCTGACGCTGGGCAAGGCGAGTTCAAGGGGGCTCAGGGCTGCTTCCACATTTCCCTGTGGGAAACCCTCCTCTCCCTGTCCGTCATCCCGCGCCCGGGCACGGGCGAGGGTTGGGATCCAGCTGCAGGAGGGAAGAGCTGGCATGGCAGGCAGCCGCCCGGCTGGCTTGGGTAGGACCCGCGCGGGGAGAGATGCTCCGTAGGTGCCGAGGTCCCACCAGCGTGGGCTGTGCACCCACCCGCCCGGCAGTGCTCCGCTGCCGAGAGCAGCCCTCGGGACACACACTGCAGGGGTTCGAGTTCAACAGCCACAACTCCTGTCGAACAAGAGATGAGATTGACTCTTATAAATTAGAAGATTGTTTTCATGATCCATCTAATCTGCTCTATTAATAAAAATAGACCGAACCCTTCTGGCGCAATTCATTTCTCACTTCCACTTTCAAGTGGTCTCTAAATACAAGAAATCACGCCAGCCCAATTAATCACAGTACTGAACATCTTGAATACCTGGGGAGAATGCAAAACCACAGCTACTGGAAAGTTTAAATTAAACACTTGAAATAAATTAAGGAGTACTTTAAAAAACAGTGGCAGTTGTCCGGTAGCAGGTAAGAACTAATCTCCTGGCTTTTTTTTTTTTTTTTTTTTTGAAATTTTCTTAGCGGAGTTGTTTGTCAGTTACTGTAAGGCTTTGAGTCTTGCTGATGCTGCCCTTATTGAGTAGGAAAATGGGAGGAGAACAAAGCCCACTGGTAAACATTTAAGTTCCAAATTATTTTTGTTTACACCCTAGTGACACAAACAGGCTTTCACATATGGTGTCAACGTGTTAACTGAATTTTCTCCACCTTCTACTATTTCAGCACAATGCCGACTCGGCAGTCCTACGAAGAAACAGCTCAATATAACATACCATGTTCATTCTACACTTTGGGAATTGTCATATTGCATCTGTGGGATTAAATTTTTTAAGGAGTTGTCAAGTTTAATTGGAGAGTTCACACAGTCCCAGCTCTGGTGCTGTGATTTATCCAGCAAGTGTTTCTCTTTTATCACTTTACACTAACTCGTAGATCTAAATAAAACCATCTGTGAACAAAGCCTGTGGAATTAGGCAAACAGCTCTTAAGTGCATTGGTTTTCCCAAGGTTTAATTTGTACTTTTTGTCGTTTGCTGGATGTTTGATTGTGTTTTAAACTTTTCTGCGGGTTTGGTGATGTGGATGGAGATCGCTTCAGCCCCAGGTAACTGGCCAACGRCACTTGGCACGCGTCAGCCCTGCCCTGCCCCCGCACCCTCCAGGGCACTGCCGTGACACCACGAGACTCTTTTTGAGCCGTGATCCCCAATTTTCTGCGGTCCTGGGCATTAGAAACATCAGGAGCRATGCACCCGAAGGAAGAGCAGCGTGGTCCACCCGTGTCACGCTGCTCAGAGCTCCCTCCTAGAGCCCCTCTCTTCCCGGGCTGCAGGAGCTCCTTGGGAAGGGGCAGCGTTGTCCTCCCTCTCTCCCAGCATCACCATTCCCCTCCCCAGCTGCTGCAGTCGCAGCCCTTGGCTGCCTCTGGATCCCATCACAGCCTGAAGAGCCACCCTCTTCTGCCTGTGTATGAGTATATACATACACACAAGTTTGTATACAAACAAAATTTCTGTTTGGAATAATATTTTACGAACTTCAGGCTTGGGAGCTGAGCAACACAGGTACAAGCTGGGATCAGTATGAGGCATAAGTGGGAACAGAAGGAATTTATTTAGTAAAAGGCACTTTAATACCTCTCAGGGAAACGAGCCCATACCACGTTAGTTTTCTCTGCCCAGTGGTCAAAGATTAGTGCAGCCTTAAACAAGCTAATGAAAAGCAATGAGCTTTTAATAAGTTAAACAGACCACGGCAAAACTCRCAGGGCATATCAGGTCTGAAAAGGCAGATGCTCAGATGCTCCCTTKACATAAAACAACCTCTTACTTCTGGTTTTGGAGCACGACATGGGGTGTCCACAAGCTTGACGGACCCCGCATCCCTCAGGCTGAGCATCCCGCTCCCCGCGTGGTGGTGTGGGAGGGGGAGGGTGGGTGCCATGGAGCACCCCCACCGAGGGCCCAACAGGGCAGCCTCAGCTAACCAGTCCCGCTTTGGGYGACTGGTTTTGTGGGGTTTTTTCCTAACGTCCTTTCGACTGGCAATTGCAAAATATTTGTACAAGAGCAAGAGTTATCTGCCTCCCTAAATACCAAGAGGACTAAACCTAAAGTTTTGTACGTGCCAAAGCCGTGCCTGACAAAATAAGTAATGATTGCTGCAATTTTTCCATGGAATTGATTTGGATAAGTTTCTCCGTTATCATCAGATGCAATAAATCTGATAGAAATCTTCTTTCAAATTCATATAGAGAAGGAGAGATGCAATTTTGCTCAGAAATATCGTTCATTTCATCGCTCATCAGCAGAGGAGCTTCCCCAGACTCAGGGTGTGGGGCTGTGCCCGGTTGCGGCTGGTTTTAGGGCAGCTCTCTGTGGCTTTCAGGAGGTGTCTCAGCTCGTGCTCCCTCCCACCTGCTCTAATGCGGTGCCTGTTTGTTTTGCCTCCAGCACACACTTACTACCTGCAGCTTGTAAACTAATATTAAGTGCGCGATGAGATTGCTGAGGTAGGGATTGAGTCATAAAAGCCTTCTGCAGCACTTACTTTACCTTGGGGAAAAAAAAACCCAACCAAACATATATCCTGTGTGAGTTTGTGAGGATTATGCAAGCAGTGTTCTGGGGTATTAACCCTTCTCTTCCTCTGCGCAAATGGAGATCTCTTTCGCGCGATGAGAGTCAACAGGGAGGATGCATAGACGCTAAGGATGCATTTACAGAGAGAGAAACTACTCTTAGAAATGAAGATATTTTAGTCTTTCAAGTATTTAGAGCTCTCATTTGTACATATTTATTCTACTTACACAAAAACAATCCCCTGGAAAGCCATATACTAATCCGTAAACAGAAAAATGGAAATTGAAGCCCTCTGCTTCCTGCAACAGTGGTGGGAATTACCCCAGCATAGAGATGAATAGCATATGTATGTATTCATAGAAAATACTGATAATGTGTGCAAATTATTTCTTTGGTATAAAAATATATTTATATTTACAGAAAACAGCCCTGAAAGTACATGAAAATGTCCAATCATATACACGCCTTTCTAAAGTCCTCTGACAAAGGTAGCTAGCAAAACTTGCAAGGATATGGAGAACTGAAGGATTTTGTATAATATCTGGAGATTTTTAAAGAGTCATCACTCCTCAAYAGCTTTGTTACACTTGATCGTGTAACAGACTGGATGACTTCAGGCTTGTTTTCTGTGTTTATTGTGTAAAACTTATGCAATCCAATAGTATTCTCTCTCATTAATATGAACAGAAATTTAGAAGACCTGACCCATTCTTGGTGAAGTGCTCAGTTTGCAAAAGAAGGAATTATATACACACCCCATTTTAAAAAAGGAAGAAAATAAACTCCAATAAAACTTATGGCAACTGGCAAACTTCCATCTTCACATTAATTCATAACTTTAAGCCTATGGAAGTTGAGACGTTCAGCCCAGCTTCACCATTACGTTTTTCTATATACTTTTTATTGTAGAGCCCCAGACAGGGATCAGAGCCCATTATAAAATAAAGTCTTTATTCTAAAAAGGCCACGATCCAGCTAAGAATGTGCTTTACAAATAAGTTTAGGCCGGCTGGCCTACAACATCCACATTTTTCACATATGTCTTTGCGACTACTAGCAAACAACTTCCCCATTACAATRTTTAACGGGTAGGAAGCTCCATCTTGCCACGTTCTCATAGTGGGAAATGCCCGTGTCTGGACTGAGAGCAAGCCTCCCCGTTAAGAGTTATYGWGCAGCTCTGCTCCTTTTCCCCGGGTGCCATCATTCAGTGCTGAAAATATTTGCAAAGKCATAACTGGTACACATGGCAGTTKCTGCTTTTTGTGTGTAAAACAGCGACACAAGTTTAGCGTGTCCTGCACGAGCGGGCAAATCGAGTTCCCTTGTGCCTAAYGTATGGGCACGCACACAAAGGTTGCACCTCCTTGTTCTCCAGCTCACAGACGGAGGCTCTGCCGTTACTACGGGGTCGATACACGGGTGAGCTGCTGCTGCTGCTCCCTCCTGCCCCTCACCTTCCCGCTCTGCTCCGGAGGGGGAGCCCGGAGGTCCCACCTGCATCGCTGTGGTACGGGCTGGGGGACAGCAGCTGAAAGTAGTAAAGAGGATCCACTCTAATTCCACCTAACCAGCACGTCCATTATCCAAAAACAACTTTTAAYGATCCCCAGGCAGACTCTTACCCACGGAACAGACTCGAGCGCAAGACGCGGAGCCGGTCGTCGCCCAGCCACAAAGAGGGCTTTCCCAGCCGGGATATCGGCCCTGGGGCTAACGGGTTCTCTCTGCCACGACAGTCACCAGCCGTAGTCAGAAGTGGTTATTAACACCACAAAGCATGAGCAATATTAAGGATCTCTCATTTAATTCTGTGCTTCATGGCAGGGTCTAAATACTTTGACAAAAAGAAGTTTAACTTGTTCTGAAGACATCTTAATATTTTCATGCAGATCTATTTCTCTTCGCTAGATTCCCTTGTAATTCAAAACCAGTTGACAAGGCGGGAGGAAAACAACCTTTATACCAAAGGAAAAAAATCTCAYCGTGCCAGGAACCAGCCTCCCTTGACCTCGTAGTTATGACCATATGTAACCAGGAGAATAATACATGGTTGACCATGAGCTCAGCTTCACCCATTTAACTATTAACATAATGTTTTCATACCTTTCTTCCTGAAGCCATTCTTTAAAGGGGCTTTGTGACGGCTATTCATGCAGCAGTGAGTTGCAGTTAGTGAAACTGTACATCTCACCCTGGCATCCAGATTTTTGTTATTGTCTTCAACAATAAATCTTTACATATTTTCCCTTAGGGTAAAGTATTAAGGAATCATTTTCTTAGCCAAAATAATGACTTAGAAGATACACATTTTATATAAAATGTGTACAGGGAAGAGCTCTTTTCCTGTGGCACGTTCGCATTTGTTAACATAATTTTGACAGTCTTATTCCAGAGTGCAACAGTCTGAAGACGTAGATGCTAAGCACTGCTATAATTAGCACATAATTTGCTCTAAACTTCCCGTTCCAAAATAATGAGATACACAGATGGAAAAACTGCTGGACTGACAGAAGGAATAGCAAAGAGCTCCTGAACAGCCTTGGTCAGGCTGCTGGCTGTAGAGCAGGTCTCCTCCTGCATTTGTGGACCGGGAACTTGGGAAGTCAGCGTGAATGAGTAGGCTTGCAGTGGTGTTTTCCACCATGGGTGCCTGGGATGGCTCGGGTGAAGCCGGTCACGCTCGCATAAGACCAGCATCCCAGCACAGACTCCAGGGCTGTTTCAAAGCAGAGGACCTGAAAGCTGTAGGCAACCGAGGAGCGTTGCTGCTCGCGCGGTCCCTTCGGGATGCAACAGCGCAAAGAGTCACGGGAGCTTGGGAGCAGTAACCCCGAACCGGCTCTGAACAAGCCCCATGCCAGCCCAAAGTAATTAAGCACAGAACATTGACCTTTTCACCTTGATACTGTTTTAATTATTTTGTAGAAGAAACCCAGGCTTTCCTCCATATCCCTCTTCAATCAGCTCTACTGCACAGGAGGCCTCATTGGAAGGAGAGAGSGAAGCGGAGCCGCTCATGCATTAATAGCTAATACAATCTCTTGATGGGCCATTTAAATATAAGAGGGATCCATAAATGTAGCAGCACATTGTATTTGTTTTGTCATGAATATTTATACCGCTATATATTTCACGTTAATCATGCTAATTAAATAAAGTAGCCTATGAAGTTTATCAGGTGAAAGCTCGAAGATCAGAGGGCATGGTGTCTTTTGGGAAGGCTGCACTCTGCTTTCCCGAGTTGGAGTGCACGCAGGCTGAAGTAGGTCAGTTTGGCCATTTTGGGAACTGCTGTAAAGCCTTTAGACAACTCAGTCGGTTTTAAAAGCATTTACTGTGATGTATGATGGTCTGCTGAAATCCCCAGGCTTTTGACTCGGACCAGTTGTTGACATCTAAATTACTTTTCTTCATTAAGCTCAAACTTTAATTCCCAATGTATTAAATTTGTGTTGTTCAAAACAACAGGAAGTTCTTTTTTATTGGCTTTGTTCCTACAATTATTAGATTAAGGATGTCATTAAAAAGTTGTCAAGACTTTTTCTAGCTATAGTTTGGTAGTTATAAACAGACCAGATTTTCACATCAATTTAGAGAGGACAAAAATTCACACTGCATTTGATAGCCCCATATTAGCCCATCGTGTCTTATTAAAAGTGCTACTTTCATAACGGATGAAGCAGACCCGTGGGAAGAGCACTGATGAGGTTTGCGACATGCTCGCTGTGCTCCTCAAATGCTTCAGAGACTGGAGACCGGCTCGGGGTTTGGTCTCTGGGCTCCCTCCCCCATCTACTGGTATATGGTGTACAGAGGTAAATCTAACGGTAAAAACCTTGCTATTTGCCTCTGTTAGAAGCTAGCTTGCTTTTGCTTTTGTTCCTGGTGAGTATCAAGGTGGACACAGGGGCTATTTGCCGTAAAATAAGCAATCCCACCTTTTCTAGAAGAGTTTTCCTTATATTCAAAAGGATGCTCAACACCTCATATAAAATAAAATAACAGCGCACGCAAGGGTGTGATGTGGTAGAAATCCTCTTGTGTTTCATCTCTGAGTGGAGAAATACTTGCTAAATATTTATATTGAAATTCCCAAGTGCCTGAAAAGCTTTGGGGCATAATTTTAATACACACAAACACACAATATGTATATTATGTATACACACATGCAGGCTTTTTTTAAGCCAAGTGCCTACGCTTGATAGTTTGCTGCAGAGGTAGCAGAAATAACATTTATAAGGTTTTAAAGAGAAGTCGTTTAGGTGATACATTAGACCTAACCCGCTCACAACCACTCACGGGCATGGCAGGTGCCAGAAACCCAAGGAATAAACATGAACAAGAAGTGGACAACACCCTCTCTAAATCCAGGGGCAAAAAAAGTTTCCTTTCTCTCAAAGCACGCTTTGTGGTCTTCTAACACCTCCCAGGCGTTGTAACAAGCAATGTGGCATGTATTTGCCAACAAATGAAAGTTTATGGAGAAACTCATCTAGAAGCGACAGGTTTAGCCAACAATTCTCATTCCCCCTCTTCTATCGATCCAGTARCTCACGGCAGAGATGAGCATTGCCAGAACACATGGGAAGGGTTGGCTGCCAGCCTCGCAGGGCTCCAGCCCCCTTCTTCTATAGTAGGCGAAACAGAGCACGCTCGACCCTCCCAACCCACGGGCTTTTACCCAGGGACCCCCACAGCAAGCCAAGGAAGGACTCTTTTCCCCTAAGCACTCTTTCACCATCTGTGAAAGGTAGATARCACACGGAATTAACGAATAGCAAATGAATTGTCAGTGCCTCTCTCCCATCCCAAACGACAGCATTTTAGGGAAAAGAATAAGCTAATTAGCTATATGTTCAAAACGTTATTGTGAGCTCTCTTTAGATGTAGATCATATCTCCCAGGTGCAAAACAGATTGCTCATTTGTTGAGCCAGCTTGCTGAAGAACAAGTTCCTGACATTTTTTCGTTATTATTTTTATAGCTATATTCATGAAGCCTGTGATTGATAAGTGGGGCAATTTGCATAGCGGGTTTGGATGGGGTTTGCTGTATCCCTCTGCAATGCAGTTCCCAGCATTGGGAAGAGCAGGACACAAGTGCAGCTAAGTAGTCCTGCCCTACCCCATGCATTTTTAAACATACGTTGTGCAACAGTCTCTCATTAGCTGGCAAAGCACAGCCATTAGAAGCGCTTCCTGCACCTTTAGCGTCTTTGTCTTCAATCACTGAGATGCGTGGCATTTCAAAAAGTCAAGTGGGGAGGATTAGGCTCAGCTGAGAAAAATATCTTTGCAGCAGAGAGATTGCAAATACCAGTTTGAATGGGAAGCACACTCACAAAGAAGGGCAGAGCAGAAATCATTCTCTATTTGTTTCTATTATAAAAGGGAAGAGGACCATAAGCACCACATATCAAAACAGAAAGATTTATCTGATGGCAATCAGAGATTAGGAATACTTTTGCTACAAACAAGCATAGTGCCTCAGAAGCGACCACATGCTTTCAGTAAATAGCTCATTAATGGCTAATGTACTTTTCCCTTGCTTTATATATTTCGACAGTAGGAGGATGGTTCTCTGTATCTGGTGGTGGGTTGCAAACCGCCCCGGGGCAGTGGGCGATTCAGGCACGGCCCCCTGCGCGTCAGGGGGCCAGAGCCAGCCGACCCCTGTGGTCCCAGCCTCATTCTCACACAGAAATACTTCAGAAGAGTTGCCTGAACTTTACTCATATCAATGAATAGAAAAAATAAAATAAAATCATTTGAGGCGATGAAAGTATAAGCAGAAAATCGGTTCACGTCCAATGTTTTAATTTCAACACGCTGGCACTGTCCTGTTTTGCACTGAGATCCATCAGTAACTGTGAATAAGAGACTAGAGGATCACTTGTTGCACCCAATTCCAAATCAATTCTGAATACATCTGCCTGACGTTAGTTATTTATCCTTTATGACATGTTCACAGTAATGACTAAAGTGAGATTATAACACATGCGTATGTGATTCCTGGACTATATATCACCTAAATTCAAATCAATATACCTCTCTGACTGCCACCAGGTTAAACCAGGAGAGGAACAGACCAGCATTTTATAATCTTTCCAGCAAAATGAACAATGTTTTAGCCAGCACACACATCCCTCACATGTTTATATAATAGTTATATTTTAAARCACAGCCTCAATCCTACCTTTTTTTTTTTTTTAATAAGAGGTGATAGTTTTCATTTTACTTACATCTCTCATTCATGCATATTGGCAAAGCCTTCCTTTAAGCAAGGAAAAGGCAGTTTGAACATTATTCATTATTTAGAACCCTTCTGAGCCCCCAGACCAGTCCAGCCAGCATAAAAAAATATAAGTATATACAACACTTACCCTCCAGAAGTTTTGAGCAAGTTTCATTACTTTACATCCTTCATTTCCACAGTTGCATTTTGCTTCAGCACAAACCCCCCATTTATTACACCTTCTACTAGCATTAATACCCTGCAGCTATTTCCCATTTTGGGCTAAGATATTAAAAGAGCAGAGCAGAGCTCCAAGCACCCCTCTCCACCTCCTTGCTGCAGGAGGAGGCAGCCCCTGCTACCCTGATGCCCGGCACCTGGGGCATCCCCCGTACCCTGATGCCCAGCACCTGGGACATCCCCCGTACCCTGATGCCCGGCACCCGGGGCAGCCAGGGCTTCACCTGGCCCGGGGCAGGGCGGGGGGGCTGGTCCTGGGGCAGACACCACCCTCTCGGTGAGTCGGGGCGAAAGCAGAGCACGGGGCAGGTTGGCCTGACCGCCTGGCTGTTGCTTGCCGTGGCTCAGCCGTGGCAAGGACAGTTCMCATCATTGCTGCGGGGGCCGTGGCTTCTTATTGCTCTTTTCAACCGTTTTGCTGCGTTTCTGTTGTAACGCCCTGCAGACGGGGTCACAGGGAGCGGGTGGGTGGAAGGCAAGAGCAATGGCAAGGGGATGCCACCACCTCTCGCAGGGGCAAGTGCGGCGCGGTGGCTCTGGGTCAGCGGCTTTGCTGTTGGGAGGAGGAGGAGGAGGAGGAGGAGGAAGGGCAAGGGCCCGTCCAGGCAGCAGCAGGGCACGTCTTTGGAGTGCAGGGCAGGAGCAGGAGCAAATCGAGTGTGTAGGCACGTGAAAGGGTTAATTAGCAGCTGCTGGTAGTTACCCTCCAATAAGTATCCTGAGAAAATAACTATTATTTTAGTGCTGAAGGTGCATGGTGGTGACATAATGCTTCTATCTTCTCCTTCGTTAGCTGATGGAAACATTACACAGATGTATTTCTGGAACTAATTGGACTGATCCATTCTCTCAGCTTGCGTGTGCAGTTTAAATAAGCCTCCCATTGACTCAGTTGCTTTCTTAATCCAGCACTAGACTTTTAAATACTGTTATTCCTAACACGGCACTGGCTCCACTGTGAATGGCTCTGCTCCCTAGGCACATTACTATATTGATAATGCGATTTAAGCCCTGATGCGTGCACCTCCGATATCTTGATATGCAATTTGAAAGGCAGCTACTTAAAAGGCTCGGGCTGCTGGAAAAATAATTCAGTCAACAGATGAAGAGCAATCTTTTCCAACAGCGAAGTGCTGCTGCAGAGCAGCTCGAGTCACCTCAGCAGTCGGTCCCTCTGTGGGATGCTGGTGCCGTCCCCCCCGAGGCACGCCGGCCCTGCTACCCGGAGTGGAACGCAGCAGGGGCCCATCAAAGGGTGCGAGTATCCTGCTAAGAGAATGATGGCAGGTAAATAAAATGCTTAATCTGCTGTAAACCCACCGGTTATCACAAGAAGCTATAATTTAAACTTGACCCTAAGAGCTGGATAACAGAAGTAGTAAATAGTGGGTCTCAAACGTTGATGACTTGTAGAGGACTGAACTCCGCCTGGTACAAGATGTAAAACGCAGTGCGTTACGTGTCTGCCACGACAAGAAAAGATTATTTTAAAAGCCCCCCCGGGCCGTGGCTTCCCAGGCAGCGGGAGGTGGCGGTGGCTCGTGTCCCTCTGGCACTGGGGGATGAACAGAAGCTGCTGTTCCCTGGAYGAAAGGTGACACGAGGTCCTCCAGGCTTTTCACCCATTTGCACACCCTTTTCTCCCTTCCTCCTAGGCTGAATAGGATGGCCACGCAAATTAGCAGCTTGTCCCCTTCAGCTCTCYGAGTCACATTTAATTAGCCGTGCCCACCCGGAGGACCCCGAGTTTGCCCAGCGCGGGTGTCGTCGTTGGAGGGAGCACCCCAGCTCCGGGCGCGCAGGACAGGTCGCGGCGTGCCGGGAGGAGCCGGGCACTTCGCGCAGCATCACGCTCTAATTTGTAATTGAGGGTTTTCTGGCGAGCGCTTCCCAGCCAAATCAAGAGATTGTTCTCCAAAGACAGGCAGCTGGGTAAATGTCAAGAGCTCAGAAAGTAAATTATAGTGCAAACAGGTTTGATATTTCTATGAAATGAAAGTTAAGCACATTTCTTTTTAAAATACAGAATTTTATTTAAAGCAAGTGAAAACCTTCTATTGTGACCTTTATGAGATTCCAAACAGTGACGAATTTGGTCATTACAAATAACCTTTTCCTAGCAAGAGCTTTACCAGTGGGGACTTCCTTGCAGTAATATATGTAAATTAATTTCCATCCTAGAAAACAATAAATAATATAAGAATCTTTCAAGATACCTAATCTACAGTAAAACATGAAGAATGAAAAAGCAACAAAAAAGGCAGTACCACTTTAAAGTGGCACCATGGAAGATTTTATTTTGTACTGCAGCTTTCTGGGAAGCCAACTCTGTCGTTCCTCTGCTATTTCAGCAGTGAATAAGTATTCCAGGATTTGCCTTGCTATTTGTCTGTGTGATTAACCCGAAGGTGAGAATGAGATCATTAACCTGGATTACTTGCATGTTTAGAGCTCTCATCACGCCTGCAGCGCCTTGTTAGCCAAACTAAAGATATCCCAAATTTTTCATTTTTCTTTCAACTTTACTCTGACAAACATTATTGTATACATGTAAATTAGAAAGAGAAATCAATGGTCACTAAATGAAACCTGAAACTCTGAGTAATTAACCCACGGAGCACCAACCCTTGTCTCATGATACAACCATCAAACTACCGCGGTGCTTTTTGAAAGAAATGCTATTCTTTTAGCAATGGACACTCAAAATTTGTTCGCGTTTTTCAGAGCACGAGTCCCATAGCTGCATTCTGCTGCGAACACGCGGGGACAGAATACCGGGGGCAGCCTCGGCCAGTCGGTCTGCAGCTGCCAGACTGCCGCGTTCATGTCCCGAACGCAGCCCACCAGGAGATACAGAGTCAGCGCCAGCAAGCGGCTGCGGGCAGCCCGGGCGGGGGCTGTTTCCCTAATTAGGAGGGAGGAGCGCTGATGCCGGGGCAGCAGCACCCTCTCCCGCCCCGGGCGGGGGTCCGGCCCCGGCTCAGGGCCCCCCTGCACCCCAGGGTGCAGCCCAGGCTGCTGTTTCACTTCACCTGCGCTGCAGCTGGAGGTTGAAGACCTGCGTTGAAGGTGCCACCACCCACGGACCCGTCGCACGCAGTGTCCTAGCACGCTGCCGCRTCAGGCGTTGCTTTTGAAGGTCCCGATTCATTTTTCACACGCGATCRTGATGGTGGCTTCGTGGCCCGTATCCCTGCCCCGTGTGTTGCATCTGTCTACCTAAAATGTGGGGACAGCAACTGTTGTAGGAGGCAACAAAGACCATCAAGGCATGTGCAGACGGCCGAAGAGGGAAGACAAACTTTTCTTCATTGTGGTCCCCATAGTTAGAGTACCACATTGTCTTTTTGCTGTACTTTGAAACAATTTTCACTAGTTAGGATTAAAAAAATTGTCTAAATGTGACAGTACATTTAAAAATATTAATAATAAATGGTTTCATCTTTCATACTGTGTCATAAGTATAGCCCCTGCTTTACATTCCCTAACAAGATGTAGCATTTGCTATTTAATTACATCTAAAACAGTGAATACAATACACGCTCCATTATTGAAAAAACAGGATATAATGAAGACATGTTAGAAAGTTTCTGTAAAAATTAAACATTTCCGTTAATTGATTTAACTGAGAACTCTAAAGACTGCCATTTCAGAAACAGATCTCATGTACGTTTATGAAATAAACAGGTCAAATGTACAAGGAAATCACACAGATGATCAGGCTGCATTTTTGGAGTCGCTCTTCAAATCAAGCTCCCTGTTCCTTATTTAGGCTCGACCCCATAGTGAAGTCTGGAGAGTTTCATCATTAAAGAATAAACAGGTTTCTGAATCCGCAGTAAAAWCAACAAATAAAAAGTGCTGAAATAATGGCATTAGCATGCAGGAGACAGACATCACCACGAGAACAGCGCCTGTGGACAAGGAGGTATTTTAAATTAATTTCTGTTAAAAGCAATTTCTGTCTGCAGAGCAATACAGTGGTTAATTCCCGTATTTAGAGGAACTGTCTTCTGTCAGACAGGGTGAGAAGCTGCCTGCTGACTAACGTGCGTTCCCTRTTGCTGGCGGCTGTGTAAGTCGCAAAATGACCCTACGGAAGGGAAGGCAGGACCGCCAAACCGCCGCAGCCCCCGCGGGGGCGTTGGAACAGGACCCCCTTGGCACTCGGATGGCGGCTGCAGAGCGGGGGGAGCGGGTGCAGGCGATGCTTGCTGGAGATAAAAGACCCTGGGGCGTTTGGCACAGTTTGCAATCCATGCAGCTCTGTCAGGGGCTCTGTAAACAAGAGCTCCTTAAACAAATAAGATGAAAGAAGTAATCAGTGCATAAATCTGCTCACAYCAAGACATTAGAGGGAAAATATTTATTAAAGAGTAATACAGTTTTCTGGCTAGAGATGATGCATGGAGCATGGAAGACATCACTTGAATTAACATCGCAGCAGCATCTGCAAAAGCAATGCGATCATCATCAATCTGTATTTCAGAAGAATGAGCAATGCCTCTATGGCCAGGTGCTCCCATTAATAAGAAATCCTTCTGTGGAGCATTAAGTTTAAAAATAAATATTGGGACACTTACATCTGTGCGTTTCYGTCAGATAGGCTAACCAGAATCAGACAAATAAATAAAGGTGGGCAGAGAGGATGAGTATCAACAAGCGGTGAAAACTGAGCCCCCGTTGCTGGAAAAACTGAAGCTATTGGGRTTGTAGGAATGCTAAAGAGCCCTGAACAAAGAGCCCTTTGGGAGCTACGTTAACTGAGCAGAATACCCCAACGCATAAAGTACAAATTGAGACCAGTAAGTAAATAGGAACGCTATGTAAACACGGAGCCAGGCAACCTGGTCTAGTTGAAGAYGTCCCTRCTCAGTGCAGGGGGTTGGATTAGATGATCTTTGGATCCAACTCAACCTATTCTATGACTCTATGATTCCATGTTCCCATCGATCGGGAAGGGYGTCCCAACACACAGCCCAGCAGCGCGGGAGCACGCAGCCGGAGCCTGCTGCCGTAGAGTTTTTACAAAAAGCCGAGGAAGTGTTTCATGGGGAAATAAGAAGAAAGTAGCCAAGCAAGGCACCCATCTCTGAGCAGCTGCAACGTGAGCTAAACACGTACAGAAATGGGGGTGTTACAAATACTACAGCCYGAAGAAGCTGGAATCAAAAGAAAACCAAGGGGTTGGTGTACGTTAGCCAAATCCCACCGCCGAGGAGCTCACAAGCGGCCGTGCCGGGGCTCTGCAGAGGCGTGCAGCCGGGGCTCGCYGGGCAGCTGGGTCCCYTTGGGTGCAATGGCAGCTTTGCTCCTTTGCTGCAGAACTTCAGGGACTGCARAACTCCCCAATTCAAGAATAACTTCATACGCTGACGGTAAAGGTGCAACAGAAATTAAAACTTTTGGACATTGATGTCCAGTTTATGGACCCATGAAATCAGCAAACCATAAGACAAGCCGCCCTAGTTTCAGGTGCCACGTGCCATCTGCACCTTCTTAACTTCATTTTGAACCCCACCTRAACGAGAGGTCCGCAATAGCTGCTTGCCTTCTGCGTCTGCCATTGCAAGTCTGCCAAGGCAGTAGCTTATTTCAGTATATTTTTACAACTGGACTTAAGAGAAATGTTCCAAAATCTATGTAGGGGTCCCCATTTTTCCTTTTGGAGTCTAACCATCAGGTGAGAAACAGTTCAGGACAGAGAAGCCTGAGAGCAAAAAGTAATTGAAGTCATGTTCAGGGAAAAAAAAAAAAAAAAGAAACTCATTTTAAGTAGCATAATTCCTGCCTCTTGAGCTTGAAAAATTGATCTCCAATTGCCAGTGCCTTCCTCAGATGGCTGCTTTGATCACTGCAGCCCACCGCTCGGCATCGTCCACCTCCGGGGCTTTCTGATTGGAGCCAGGCTTTGTAGAGGTTGGAAGAAACGATCACTATTTAGATACAGTTCCCTATTTCTGAGTGCCAGCAGTGTCCTTGAAGCTGTTCAAAACCAATAAAGGAAATATTTGCTGTGAACTCTGCCACTTCATAAACACATGTACAAAGATGTTCATTAATTTAGGTGAGCCAGAGGATTAAAGAATTGTTTTAGTTCGCTTGTATCGCGGCATTATTRTTCTCTTATCTATTTCAGTTTGTGTGAAGATTAAGGGAAAGCAGACCTGAATTAAAGCGTTTCAGAGAAAAAAGGACTTGGAGAAAGGAATTCCCCAATTGTCTGGCTTAGTTCAAYGGTCAGTTGTTTTCGCTTTGTCTTCATCATTCTCCAAAAATATTTTTATCACCCACTTAACTGTTGGAGATGCATCTCCTCTACCCTTCCTTTTTTTTCATTCCTTCTTCTGTTTTCCCCTTAACATTTCCTTCCTCTGTTCATCATTGTCATTGTGATAAATAGAATTTTACAGATTAAATTGCTTTTCTTGTTATAATTCCAGTACCATAAGTATGTTAATTAGGGTTGCTTATGTTTCAGAAGCTGTTTAAAATGTACTGTAAGATCATACACTATTCTTCACCTCGGTATGAAACTCCCACCATCACTGGTAAAAAAGAAGTTCCTAAGATTTGAAGACTAGATTTTTTTTTTTACCTTTTTTTTTTAACCGTGGGTAGTATAAAAAGAAAACAAAGTTTAGCTTTCCAACTTAGGGTCTGTTGAAGTGCCTCTGAAAGTCACAAGCACAAAAAAATCAGCTCTTCCCACAGCTCTGCTGGAAATTTCTATCCCTGTCTTCTCTACGGGGCTCACCAATGGTTTTGTGGAACAAAGGTGGTAGATGCTTTGCGATCGCAGCTTGCCAAAACCTGGATTTTTTTCTCTGAAGGAAGGGCTAGCTTTCGGAAATAGTCTCACTCCATGAAAATGTCCCACGCCAAAATAAAACCTTTGCTTGCATTTGCGGGAAAGGGGATGTCTTGTGGTGGGTGTGGGGGATATAAATGCGTTTTCTCCAGCATCGGGCACGTCTCTTTCGGGGTGCTGGGGGCGGGGGGCTCCCGGCTCGGCTCTCCCGGCAGCTCGGGAGCTCCTTTGCAGACCCGGCCAGCCCTGCTACCTGCTACTGCTCGGCGATGGCAGCTCTCCCTGCTCCTACAGATTGATGCCTCTGCCTCGCAGCGATGGAAGATAAAACACTATCACTGACCTTGCTGTAAGTGCTTTAACGTGGCACGCCGAGGAAACAGGTGTTTATACAGCGGGAAAATCGTCATTGAAGTTGATAGCGTTCTTCCATTGCTTGACCAAATGGGTTCCTGAGGGCTGGCGTGTCAGCGGCAAAGCCTTGTTCGGTACGGGCGGCTAGATAAGGGGTAGGGAAGTAGTGAATTATAAACAATCCAGCAAAAAAGCTATAATGGCTGAAAATGAATTAAAATTACACCCGGCCATTTCCATGAAATGGAGTAGAATGCAATGTGTGATAAAAATCTGCACTTGAAAGCAGGAGTGCATTTGCTGTCATTATTCCTGTAAGGTGAACAGCATAAAACAAGATATACTAATGGCAAAGCTTCTGACAGGAGCTGAAATTGCCAGCAGCAGCTCTCYCTACTTCACCTGGTAGTGTTACGTAAAATTAAAAAACTGGCTTAAGGAARTCTACTGGGGATTGTTCCTATCGAGTAGGAGAGAGAAAAAAAATACTCACCTAGTTTTCTTTTTTTTTTTTTTCCTTTTTTTTTTATTAGAGAATACAGAGTAATGTTATATGGAAAAGGTGTCACTGTGACACTGCTGAGGTGTGCTGAAAAAAAGGAGATTCATATAAATT
This sequence comes from Oceanodroma leucorhoa, assembly GCA_030449065.1. Taxonomy (NCBI): domain Eukaryota; kingdom Metazoa; phylum Chordata; class Aves; order Procellariiformes; genus Oceanodroma; species Oceanodroma leucorhoa. The sequence continues at coordinate 93,536 of JASVER010000235.1, read as the reverse complement.
ATTTATCATTAATGTATTATACTTTACCAGAGCAATTTAAATAGAGAGATTTCAGTATTTCTTAACATTATTATGTAGATGTAATAAAAGCATTAGCAGCAAATACCTGCTGCTAATAATCAGGTGGAGCATGTATGAGAGTCTATTTGGGTGAGAAAAGGAGGAGACTGGAAAACCCCGAGGACGTGTTTGCAGTATCCCACTTGTGGCACACCAAGGGCTTTGGGCTCTGCCACCCAGCGTTGCTGTCAGCTGCCCAAATCCCATCTACGCTCCTGATTTGAATCTGTTCTTGTACGAATACACGTATTTCACAGCAACTGAAAGGGTTAATAACGTTAACCGTGACGTTGACCGATTTTTTTAAGAGAAGCATAATTAACTCCATATGTATATATACGTGTCTATGCTATGTACTTACCTACCTATATATACATACGTATATTTATATATCGTGAAAGCAGCCCTGAGCTGATCCCCCTCACAGCCTGGCTGCGGGACGCAGGGCTCCCACCCTTCCGTCCCCGACACGCCGTCCCCCTCCGCGCCCTGTTCCCATCCCCGCCAGGAGAGTGGGGACAACATCAGTGGGGTTTTTCAGATCTGAACTTCCAGAAAAAAAAGAAAAAAGAAGRAAAAAAAMMCCAGCCTTCACTTCAAATTAAGGCCAGCCCAGGAGGTGAAGCGCGATAATGAAGTGGAAGCAGGCACGTCTGGATTGGCGATGGCGTGTTGGCTCACTTGGGCACCGCAGGTCACAACACATATGGCTCACCACGGCCCCACGCGGGTAAAGTAAATCCACTTTTATTCCTTTCACCCAATTGTTTTTGGGTGCAGGCCCCAGGAAAACCTCTTTCGGGTTTTCCTGGCCAGGACGCAGGAGAAAACCGGGAGATGGACAGAGCCGCCCAGGAGAGCCCGGCGCTGCCCACCGGCACTTCCACCCKGTGAGGACCCCTGCGAGGCAGGAACTCCTGCGGGGATGGGTAGAAAGAGCACCCGTACTRTGCCGACAAGTGTTGGTTCGCAAACACTTACTGTTTGGTAAAAATTGGCAGTTAATTCATGCAGAGAGGAGCTGACYGTGCAGTATGGGAAGAGCTGGTGAGGGAGGCTGCAGTGCAGCGCTGGCTGCCCAGGTTTGGGACTAAATCTGCTGATAACTGGGGTCTGCAAAAAAAGCAACACTGAAAGAGACTCAGCCTGGTGGGAAATTCTGCATCAACCCTTGACAAGCTATTGTCAGTCAAGGAAAATTACCCAGTTATGGCTAAAACTAACAGAATGGGCAGCTGAGGTTTTATGAACATAGAAGAGTGTCCAAAGTACTAGTATCAGCACTGAAAGAAAATCTAGGGTCACAGAGACTGCAGAAGAATAATACCCAGGATATAAGGATGATCATAGGCTCACTGGGGTTGTATGTAAAACAAAAGCATGCATAAAACATGGAAAACCCCACTCTAAGTGTAATAAGGAAAAGTGTATCTGCTGTGGAGATAAAGTGTGTGGCAAGCTTCATTTTGCTGTATTAYGAGAGCAACAGAAGGTCTGGAGAGATGTACTTGGCCTTCTTGAGAAGCATCACCTCAGATCTCTCTGTTCAGCTTGTARAAAGCTTAGTTTCTTCCCTGGGATAACCTTCGTTATAGGATTCTGCATCTCCACATATGATTAAACACACAAAATCAAAAGTCGATCTGTTTTCGGACTCCCTGGCTCCAAGTGATTTCTGGTACCGCGGGTCCCATGTTCAGTTAAGAGGCAGACTCATGCACCGTATCGTCCGTGTTCCTGGGAAGCGCCAGTTGCTTTCAAAACCAGAGAGGTTAAAGCTGCCCACAAAGCAACGATCTACTGCACAGACCGTGCACACGGAGCCTGYCACGGGAGCTACAGCTTCGGGCCAAAAGCTGCGACACGTCAGCGCGGAAGTTGTTCACCTACATGGTAAGACGTAAGCAAGGAGCCGKGCAAATGTAAGGCTCGCCTTGAAGGGGGTTAATTACACAGCCCCTTCCCCGGCACTGCCTCGCACCAGGGCAGACGGGGCGTTTGGGCGTGCTAGCGGGCAGCGTGCCGTCCCGGCACGGGCACCCGGCACGCCGGCACCACGGGCACACCAGCCGCCCACGCCTGGAGCGGAGCAGGCAGAAAGTCTCCAGGGTTATTATGCACCATCAGTTTTCCCAATCACTTCAGCCAATTACTTCTGAGGAGCTTTTGATTAAATTTACATAAAATGCACCCTCCCTCCCTCTATGGCTTGTTATAACTGCTGCATTATTACTGTTTCTTGCACAACCCTTTCTGGGAGCAGGGGTGATCTCCAGCTGCGGGGGAACTTGCCTTGCCTCCAGCAAGCTTTGGAAAGCCYGTGAGAAAGCACCTGAGGATGGCAAGGTCCCAGGTTTCCCCCTCATCCAAGTGGATTTAGAGCTCACAGACTTTGTGGTGWACCATTGTTATTGTTATGTTAGAGGCATGTAACTTCTGAATGGTTTTATTCCTCTTTGAGAGAGGAGATTAAAGCTAGAGCAAGGCACGCTGGCGGGATGTGGAGATGTGTGTAAGATTTCAGCAGGTTGGTGTACGCCTGCTCATCACACGAACGTTGCGAGATCCTGCTGCTGCTCAGCGTCCCAGTCCCGGTTTCCTTCCGAGCCCGATGGTCTGGCGCGCCGGGCCCCAGGCTGGTGGGCTTGGGCAGGGTCCTGAGGCAGGTCAAGCCCTGGGGCTCAAAGTTAAAGCCAGACAGAGAGGTCTGCGTGAGCCCRCAAGATTGTGTGGGGGCACTGAGGGGTGAGAGCTGGTTAAATCACCTCTGCATCATCAGGGCAGAAACACAAACGTAAAGGAACAATCTACAGCAGCATTTTTCCCCGTGGCGGTGGGAACATTCATATAGAGAAGATTTTTCTGTGCTGTGGAACAAGGGAAGTGTATTGGAAAGTGAAAGAGTAGGGCTCTGACCCGACCACTGCAAGCAGAGCTCTGCAGGAATGGAGGAGAGCGGCGGTCCTGCGTCGGCAGCTCCCCCTCCCACCCAGAGCCCTCGGCCCCGAGCGGAGCGGTGAGCCCAAAGCGTGCTCACCTCTGTCAGTAACGAACAAAACGTAACCTGCTTGTCACAGGCTTTACCTTTTTCCGCTTTTTTTTAAACTGCGCATTCGCAATTTAAATATGGATTGAATTTGCATAATATAATCATTTCCCATCATTTTTAATCCCACTATTCTATTATGTCCATGTTAATCAGGCTGTCTGAATACGTGAACATAATGATCCCTTCTAGCTTTAAAATCCATCAGACCAGCGTCCAGCTCCCTGGTGGGGCTGACCCAGCTGGTTCGATCGCTGTTGGACGTGCATAAGCTGACTTTCACAGCCCTGCATCAGCCCCGGGTAAACACGCTTTCTGGGCAAAACATGGATTTTGGAATCTGGGTGTCAACTTGCCTTTTACGTGAAAATCAAACCCCACCGCCTCTAGCCCTTCAACTTTAAAACTGAAGCTATGGCTGCAGTTAGCGTAGGCTCGGTAAGGGCAGAAGGGGCTCGGTGGGGAAATCTGCACGGWACCGGCGATGTCAGGGACTTCGAGTTCCTGAAAACACGGTTACAGGAGTGGCCAAACTGCCGTGCCCGCTTCCACCCCGCCTTGCTCTGCTCAGAATCACAACACTGGCCCTTTCCTCAAGTCTTTGCCTTCAGAGATAGTTTTTGACCTTAAATATTTTATATATTCCAGGATGCCTTTAAAATAATTTGTGCATACATTATAATGCACATTTAAACAGGGACGCCTTCATTATTTCAGGCATTTTCTCTTTGTTCACAAACGTAGGGCAATGCAGCAGCCGATAGCGATCACGTCCTGCTTGCTAACATAATTTCACCCTTTCCCCTGGATTTGTTGCACGGATACATACCTGAACGGACAGGAAAAACAAGGGGCAAACGAGTCTGTAGGAAGCGCGCCAGGCAGGGAGCGCGCGCCGCGCTCGCAGCGGCGCCGGGGACGGGGGGTGCAGGCAGCGCAGAGCCGCTGGCGGGACGTGGCTCACAGCAAGCAGCGGTGGATGCAAGGCCTCAAGAACCCTAGTAGACGCTGAAAAAAAAGGAAAAAAAAAAAAAAAAAAGCCAAACTTTATATTAAATCTACTTTGGAAAACTGTGACCCACTTCGAAACAACTCACAACATCACCGCCAGCTGACACCAATCACATTTTTAATTTTTACTGTCCCGGTCTGTGATGATTTAATAATGTGCACTGTCAAACTCTGTCTTTAAATTTTAATTTCTAAAATTCATCTTTGAAGAATATTTTTCAGTATCAAGAATGTAAATAGAAATAGGGCCGAACAGGAATAATATTAATAATTCAGCCTTACAATCTTCAAGTTTTATACTCGGAAATGAGCGATTCACTCCTACTGTATATTCAGTCATCACAAAGTACAGACATTAACATACGGAAAAAAATGTGAATAAGCCATAATTATTTAATGGCGTCGTAAGATTAGAATTTTTTAGATTGTATTTTAATTATAATGTACCTTACAGTGCAAATTTTGTATTCTGAGTTTATAAAAGAGCCAGCTTACTTCAAAACAAGAGAGTGCCTGGTGCCAGCTCGCGGCGAGTGACGCGTCTGCCCGTCCGCCTTAAGCGGGCCAGGGCTCCCTGGAAGGGTGCGTCTGGATTCCTGCTGCCAGGCGGGAGGTTTGGCGTCGCACGCATTTCCCGGCGGGAGCTGCAGGACCTGCTCGGCTCGTCCCAGTGCCAGGAACGCGCGGGCTGTCGTCTCCGCTCGGCGGGGGGAGCAGGCTGGCCGCCAGCAGCGCTTGAGGTGTTCGCCTCTGCCGGGGGTCGGGTGCCCGGCTCCGCTGCCACTAAGGGGGGGACGGGACCCGACGGAGTCTGGGTCCTGCTCTCCACCCTCTGCACGTCCCCATGCTCTCCGAAACCTCTGGGGAAAGAAAAAAGTACAAAAACTTCCTCTCTTGCCTTATTGACCCGGTGTCCTGCCCGCCCGTGCCCACAGCCGCACACGCTCTTGGGGGAGCAAAGGTGTCTGGCGGGACTCCCTCCTGCAGTGCACTTTGCGAGTATGCTGGATAACCAAGCAAAAAATGGTGGTAAAAKCTAATCAAAAGACTGTCAGAAATTAATTGTTCACCTCTTTTCTATACAATATGAAAATAATTGCTGCTGTGGCTCCCACAGTGTTTCACAATACATACAAGTGAAGAGGCACCCTGATAGGCAGATGTCTGATGGCAAGTTACGATAAATATTCATATACATAGTTAATACTAAAACATTTTCTTCTCTACTACTTCCACTTTACTTATTTCTGGTTGCTGGAGAAGCAGACGTWTTAGAATATTAATTTTCCGCTTTACTGGAATGATTTCAGAGTCAAGTGCCATCAGAACGCCGAATGCAAATACGAGCAGAGGGGGTGTGACTCGCACTAATCCCCTTCACTGCYCTTAAAAAAAAAACGGTTTATTTATTTGCATTTTCTTTTTTGGAGACTTCTTCAGATTTTTCGAAAAATGCTTTGGAGAAGGTTTAAGCCAGATACGTATTGAGAGTGCGTCCTCACAGATCTGAGCGTGTTATTTTCTGTCTCAGAGGCTGTGCTGGGAGGCTTTGCACTTGGGGGTCTAAGGGAGGCCCGTCTGGATCCAAGGCTGCCCGCCCGGCCGGCCCGGCGGAGCCCTCGCCCTGGGTCCAAGGCTGCCCGCCCGGCATGGCAGAGCCCTCGCCCTGGGTCCAAGGCTGCCCGCCCGGCCCGGCAGAGCCCTCGCCCTGGGTCCAAGGCTGCCCGCCCGGCATGGCAGAGCCCTCGCCCTGGATCCAAGGCTGCCCGCCCGGCCCGGCGGAGCCCTCGCCCTGGGTCCAAGGCTACCCACCCGGCCCGGCAGAGCCCTCGCCCTGGATCCAAGGCTGCCCGCCCGCCCGGCCCGGCGGAGCCCTCGCCCTGGGTCCAAGGCTGCCCGCCCGGCCGGCCCGGCGGAGCCCTTGCCCCGGGCGCAGGTGACGCTGCCCGGCACCTCGCCAGTCGCACCCTTGTAGCAGTCCCTGGTAGGCGAGCGGCAACCCGCCGAGGAAAGGGGTAGTCTGCTCCGAGTGAAAAGCAGGCTGAAGGTTGTGTCTTGCATTGTCAGCTGAATTTGCACGGAGTTCCTTGCAAATGGCCAACTTTGGGCTTTCATTGAAATATGCATATTCTGTTTATTTATTCTTTTAAATTCATCTCCGTGGGATGAGGTGTCAGARGAAATAGCCATTTGTTGCTTCTCAAGAAATTTCAGCTAAGCTTGTACCGCAGCGAGAAAACGGGCCCCATCCCTGCTGTGGTCAAGATGCGAGGTCAAAGCAGCAGAGTCCAGTGCCTTGATCTGCTGTCATGCAGTGACTTGACATCAAATAGTAAAATTGGGTGTTTTCTTTCTCTAGAAAAAAATTGAGCAGTCCTCCAAGGAGGCAGGAGAAGAACGTATCTGAAAGACCCTGATTATGAAAGCAGGAGACTTATGTGGGTAGCAACAATGTTTAATTTTAATTAGATGATTATAATATTTCAGGAGGGCATTTGGGTTTTTTTACATAGTTGATATTGGCTGTTTGCTCATTTTGTGGAATTTATTATCAGATCAATTGGTTTAGGCAGCTGGGGAGAAGGGTCTCCGGTACTGTTTAAGGTAAAAAATGCTGTCTCTCTTCAATAAATCCAATCCAATCAATATTAAATCTTTTGGTAAATATCTTGAAGAAATTAAGGCTCCTAGTGTTTGTGCTTGTAGATCAAGGAGAGAAAGATGGAGTCAGATGTTTTTTCAGGTAAGCAAGCAGGGAGAGTTTGTTACTTCAGGTAATGGATGGAGTGSTACCTAAAGTCAAATGAAACGACATAAACAAAAGCCACGGACACGCGCACGTTTCCCGGGTGCCACRCCAAGCGAGAAATGCTACAGGCGCTGCCGGAGCTGTGCAGAAACCAGCAGAAACACCTCGGGCRCAGCGTGAGAACACAAACCTGGC
>JASVER010000235.1:63464-85946 GCA_030449065.1 Oceanodroma leucorhoa | reverse complement strand
GGGCACAGGGGGATAGGACCATCACACCGGTGCTCACATGGGATGGGGGCTGCATGCCATGCCTGAGAAATTCAGCTTTACGGGGAAAGCGTGCACCAGCCCTGGCACAAGGGGCTGTACGGGATAAACACAGGGAGCTGTTTCCCTTCCAGACATGACCAGGACACCCCTTGGGAGCCATGTTTAAATCTTGGATGCTTTGCTCTGCAATGAAGCTTTGAGGCTGAAGGTTGAAGCAGATACTGAAGATCGTATAACAACTATTGCAGTCCTACAAGAATTTCTGCTGGATACAGACATGTCTATCTCAGCTTATCTGCGCAGCACCTGAAACATGGTGAGATGTTCAGGGATCCCGACTACGTGTCAGGGGAGGTGCCAGGAGGGGAGGTCTCCTGGGGACACCAAACTTGGTGAAGCACATCAGGGCACAGCGAGGGTGGTGGCTCCGTGCAGTCTTCTGACCTCACGAGCTCTCCAGCATGCCCACACACTCCCCATCCAGCCGCCGGTGCAAGGATGGGTTCGCGTGCCGTGACACGTGGGTGCGATGGCAGCGGGCACGGCGTCTGGGCACGGGGCACGGGGAGCTGAGGCGTGTGCACAGCCTGGCCACAGGGCAGTAAGTCCCACCAGCTCTTCCCTTCAGTTAACAGGATCCCCAAGGATGAGATTCAATAGGATCCCCATGGATGGGGGTCCGCAGCGATCCCCCGACAGCAACCTCGGCACTTCCAGCCCACCTCTCAAATCACAGCTGCTTTGTTGCTGTTGTTGTCGTTTTCTCCAAGGGTAGAAGCATATGTGCGTAATTTGTAATTTCAAATGATTTGTTGCCTGCACCTTTAAAGGTCTGGAGAAAGGCATTAATTACCCCCTCTTGGCTTTAGTTCCTGCAAATGCGTTCCTCATTGTCTTCCCTGAGCCAGCAGTGCAATCGCTGCTCAGCCCGAAAGACAGACGCAACATTTCTAATATTAATACAATAGTGTCCAAATAYTCTGCAGTTCCCCAGCATCTGTCACAGATGGCTCCTGAAGAAATCTGCTGCTATTATAAGATCACATTTAAAATTTTGATATCTGCTTTAAAAGGGCAAACCCTGCCAGCTGACAAATAATAAGTGGCCCTTTTGTATTCCGTTCCATTCTTATCCATTTTTCATGCTTTAGCAAGGTGAAGCTTTCTAATCAAGGAAAAGTAGCATGGGCAAGTGTAGATAATATATTTTGATGGAGGTTTGTAATGAATATGGTATTTATTAAGACACAAGTCATTAAAGAAGCCTTGCATGGTTGTTGCACATTATTTTATTGATTTTTTTAAATGCATGGATCGAGGCGAGGATTATACTTTACAAAAAACATTTCTATTTCTAATCTTTAATTTGATAATGCACGTATTTGTTGATTTGTGCCATTTAAGGTTCTGTGTTTTTTTTTTTCCTGTACACATGCTGTGAATTTTAAACTCAGGGCAAGCTTTGAAAGGAGAGGACTCAAGCTGGAGAGAGTAATGATGAAAGTTTGGAGAATAGATTGAGGTCATTGCTTCTCTTTTCAATCTTTTATTCGTGTCTGCGGATATAAGGTGATCTGACTTCTACTGAAGTCAATTATAAAGCTGCTCTTTATTGTAGCAGTGAAGGAAGAAGTYCCTTGTAGACATAACAGATGTCAAATGGATAGTCTTGGGGGATGAAGAATCATCTTTATCAACAGAATAAATACAGCCTGGGCATCAGCAATGAGGATTCCCTCGAACCTCTTGCCAATACGTATTAATCATCGCGGGAGTTAATAGGCTGTGAGGAGGGTTTGGGTGGGGGTGGTGCCCTCCCTCCCGCGCTGGTGCAGCCCTCGGATGCTCTGCTGGGGCTGTCTCCAGCTGGCCGCCCAGCTGGGCAAACCCGCCGCTCTTGGAAACTTCTCCGCTTGGAGAGTGGCCTCGTTTATCAGGAAATCAGATGATGCTGGCACTCATCGCTATCAATCACTGCACGTTTGGATGGCATTTAACTCAGTGATTGTTTTTACTTGGCATCTGCAGTACAGCCCCTCAATTTTTTGTCCTCCTTTGTATAAAAATATATATGTACTGATTTCAATAAAGTATGCATTCTCATATAGTAAAATATTTTTTTCTATTAAAAAAGATAGGAAAACCAAATTAAGATTAAGATTAGACGTTCAGAGCACTTTCTCAGTTGGCTGGGGTGCCGTGGCCAGGCGAACAGCCCGTCTGCAGGGTGTCACACCGAGAGCCGTGAGACACGGGACGGGGTGTGCGGTGCTGGGGGGACGTGGCGCAGATGCCAAAGCGCCCGCGCTGCCGTAAACCCCCCKGAGGGAAAGTGCGAGGTAGGGAGATGCACGCACAGTTTTGGCAAAAGTCCTTGATTCGTGCACTTGTTCATACTCTTGAGRGGAAATGATAATTACTTTTTTAAAGGCTCTTTGTTGCCGTATTGCTCATTGATCGCCCTGATGGGGAGATCGGTAAGGGCAAGTGACCCTTCGCGGGGTGACGCAGCAGCAGGAGCACATGGTCGGAGAAAGGGGGGACGCCGGCAGTGACAGTGACCTGGGGACCAAGCCCGCGGCCAGTCCTGCCGCTCTCCCAGCCCTGGGGTTGGGGAAGGAGCCACTACTGATCACCAGTGGTCACCAGTGCGGAGAAAGGGGGGACGCCGGCAGTGACAGTGACCTGGGGACCAAGCCCGCGGCCAGTCCTGCCGCTCTCCCAGCCCTGGGGTTGGGGAAGGAGCCACTACTGATCACCAGTGGTCACCAGTGGTCACCAGTGGTGTTGTGTGGTGGGGTTGCTGCCCGGCTTGTGCTTTAAATATGCGGGTGGTGTTTGGATTTCTTTTAAGATGAGCACAAAGCTGGTGACTAAGCAGAACGTTGCAAATACAATTTTACATTAATTGGTTAAAAATAGATTATTGTTTTCTATATCTGATCAGCAAAGTCTGGTATAAACAAGTCTTTTGTGAAGAAATGCAGGAAAGAAAAGAAGTGTTACTTTAGTTCCTTACCTCGGTGCAGAATAAACTCTATCATGATAGGGATGAATTGCAGTTTAATGCATGTCTGCGGGTTTTGTCTGCGACTCCTTCTTGGAAAGAAAAGGAAGCTTTTCACCTCTCCTAGRCGAGCGGGGCTCAGAAAGGGCTGGGATAAAAGGAGATAGTGAGTGATTTGAAAGGACGTTGACCCCAACTATACTTTCACCAAGACCTGCACGCCGGGAAGATTTTTCTTTTCTCTCCTGCGAGGGCTGTGCGGGTACCAGTGATGGATGRTGGCCTCTGTGCCGCCTGGAGCGCGTGTGGCTGGGGACCGGCTGGAAGCACGTGGGTCAAAGTAATCGCGGAGGGGAGGCAGAGCACAGCGAGCCCGCAGCCATGCACCAGGCAGAGAAGACCTTCTCCAGGCTCCGGAGCCCCTGAAGAGACTCCCACCTCACCCTCTGTTCTCCTGAAAACATAGCAAATCAAACACCATGCGCATTTTAAAAATGGCTATCGTCGGGCTATTAAATGAGTCGAGCACGTACAAGCTATTTTTCAAATGCTAATTTATTGATATTGATTATCTGCTTTCCAAGGCCTTCTACTCTCACCCCATGCTAAGAATTGCAAGTCCCTGTACTGCACTGGTGCAGGTGTTTGTTACGATGGTGTTGGTAAAGGCACTCAGACTCCATCATGTATGGATTAAGATRCTATTTGTTGGAGCTAACACTAGGGAAGAGCAGATAGTATGGTGGTCTGACATCCCTTCAGATGCTGGGACCCCGAGTGTCGCAGCGTGGGACAGACGTCCTACCCGGACGCGGCAGGCTGCGAGACCCCACCYGTGGAGAAGTGCCTCGGCATTTTGGTCTGTAGAGCTCTTACAGCATTTTCCTAGGAGAGAACAACCCTATCCGTCATCTCTACTGTCAAACAAAAGGATGCTCACGTGAGAACACGCTGCTTCACTGTAAGATAAAGCCACGGCCAGGCGGGCGGTGGAAGTGCCGGTGCCAGGGGGAGCTGCCACAGGCTCCTCCGTCGGGATTATCCGGGGGAGCCCACCCCGCAGCCATGGGGTGTGCTCAGCACCCCTCTGGCCCRCGCGTAACTGCTGTGTGGGTCACTAGCTCCTCAATGTACCGTGGTCTTTTGGTTAGGACCATTAGTACAGTATAGACCGAGGCTTTAGTAAATGGGATATATGTGGATGAGGCAGTGCACCCACTCTTGCTATATGCTATTGCCTTCCCAGCAGTGTTAATGTAATTTCCAATGAATTTTCATGAGACAGAAACATTTCCCACTCCCTGTCACACTCAAACAAAATTCCTTTGGGTCTGCAATGTCTGGATTAAAAACCAGGTGACTGTCTAACTCTCAAGAGTATTTCATGATGAAAAATAACCTGCCTCATTTTGTCTTGGGAGCCATTATCCTCACGATGCCTAARAAGTGTCTATTACCTATTTGGTTCACACTACTGACATCTTGCTTTCCGAGAACAATGTAGATTATTATCCTTCAGTGGAGGAATCATAGTGCTTTATGGAAACCCAGATATCTTACTGAATTTGAGATGTGTTTTCCCAAATCTGTAGCTTCCAGATCTTCATTCCAGGAGTTTGATATCCAACACTGGTTTTCTAAAGCAGCCCCCACTTCCAAACCGTGCTCTTGAACGTGAACACCTTCGTTCAGTAGCTCTTATTTTTTCAGTCCGAATAAATATGAGCTTTTTTGGCTTTACCATTTTTCTAATTGTTGTTCCTTTGTTGTGTTCTCTTTATTGTTTATGGCACGCTCCATTTTACACTCCTAGCTAGCAAGCAGCCTTGCTGTTTCRCATCTTCAGGACAAGGTGTTGATTTGCGTTAGACAGTAGTTACAAAGGAAAACACTGAAGCAGGTTTGTGCAACCGTGTAAAATGACAGAGATCAATCAGAACAGAAGTTAGAGGGGTCCTGTGTGCTCGCTCTCATTCGGATGTCTCTGTTCTTGGGAGGAAACCTGTTCTTCTCCCACCAAGTTTTTGCCATGGGAACTTGTCTCCCTCCCAGGAGAGGCGTGCGGGGCTGGGGAGGGATGCCCCGGGAAGAGCGCCCGTGGCAGGGGTGGGATGCTCTGCGGGGGGAAGGCGCCCGAGGCGGGCAGAGCCGAGCTGCCGAGAGGAGGGGGCGACCCCACGGGGCGGAGGGGAGCCCGTGATAGCAATCTTTGTGGCATGGCATGCAGGCTCCAACTGACTAAATTATGCATTGTTTAAGAGTGGATAATATATCTCAAATAACGTATTTAATTTCTCCTCAGACCCTCTGTTATTTCTCATAGGAGCTCCCTGATTTTTATATCGATTTATTTCCACCAATTCCTAATGTGTCTCAAAATAAACTTGGAATTATTCATCRCTTGAATTTTTAATATTTAAGGCACTTTGGTGCATTCATTGTGTTGTCCATGAAAACCACCATCCTTAGGCAGCTTTGCGCAGCCGCGTGAACCTCGAGGAYCCCGACGGCCTTGGGAGGCATCAGGAATTGCGGCCCCGAGTCGCCGCGCGGCTCCTGCTGCTCCGGGAGCCGGGCATGCCTTGTGAAAACTTCCACCCGCTGGACAAAACCGGGTGGGCARAGGGCTGGGGACCTGGAGCAGAGTCCCGGTTACACTTGGAGGACCAGGGCAGGCTCAGGTTAGGCAGGGGCAGATCCCCCTGTTTTAATGGTGCCACTAGGCAAGAAAGCAGGAAAGGGAATATGTAAAAACTGTCTGAGTTCTTCAGCAGYGCAAGGGAAAAGAGTATTAAAGGCACACTTGGAAACAGCCCTTGTTATGGTGTGCTACATGCCACCCTGAGCCCAGAATGAATTAAATGGAATTTGTGGTCAAACAGTGAGAAATTATATTGTCAAGGTAGCAAATGCATCAGTGGGATTTTCAATTTTACCTGATGAAATTGCATACATTTCTGGGAGAGAACAAATGCCTCCAGGAGAGAGGCTGGTTGAACTGAAGCATGCAAGTGCCCACATTCAAGAGAAATTCTTCGGCTTTGTCCTGGTCTTTGCTCTGAGTGTGTAGCCAATAAAAGCTTAATGAGGGTTTCTGAGTTTGGGCTTGACCTTTCCAAATTAGTTGGTCAAGGATATGACTATTACTGAAGTCTCAACGACAGCAAAAGGAGTAAGCGTTAATAACAGAAATACCCCAAAGCGATGACTGCGTGCTGCTCCCTGCATAGGTTAAACCAGGCTGTTAATGGTGTGAGTGGTGGGGGAAGGCTGCAACACAGCGAAAGCCGTCAGGGAAACTGTTAAGGGGATTGGGGACTTTCTTTTTCTTTCTTTTTTCCAAGTGCACTGGGAAGGTGCCTCAGCCCAGCCGTACCAACACGGCATCACTTTCGTTGAAATCTCAGCACCCGTTTGGCAGAACTGTGACCTCTACCTGACAGCGGTGACAGGAAGAAAAGGACCTTTATATTTGCTCTTTTATGTTGCAAATGCCTTGACCTTTATAATTAGTTTGATCACGTGACAAAGTTCTGCTGGAAGTTTGATCACTGAATCAAAGAGTGGCATAAATACCTGCTAAAAAAGCAGATACACATCAGGAGGCGAATAGGACTGCCTTAACAAGAGCACCACATTGCTGCTATCTGCCTCATCAAAGTCACGGCAGAKGTTGTGTCCTCAGCGGCTCTGGGAAGAGAGGCTGGCGTTTCCCACAAAGAATCACTAAATAAACAAGCAAAATCACACTGCAAAAACTTCTGTTGCTGAAATGGCTGTTTCTGATTTCAACTCCGTTTATTCATTACACCCACATTTTCCCTAGTCTTTAAAGTGTCATTGTTCTCTAAAACACTTAGTCAGTTCCTAGGCTGAAAACCGCAGAAGAGTGTTTGGGACCTGACCACGTTTGGAATGATTTATATTGAAGTTATTGTGCCAGAGGGGGGGAAGCAGGCAGCAGGCGGGGAGCAACGAAGARCAAGGGCTGGCCAGTGTTTTGGGCCAGAGCTATGAACAGCGAAAGCCTTCGCCTCGGCTCTTGAGCCGGGAAAGTTGGTCTTTCTGCTCCCCGGACCCAACAAATAGACATCAATCACATACAGGCTTGACAACACCTTTTAGGAACTTGTAAATAACTGAAATCAAAACAAGGAAATGCAGTTAAGATTTTAAAAAAAAATCAAACTAATTTGGGCCATGGCAGGGGAGCCGCCTGACTGCTCTGTGCTCCTYATTTTTCTTCTTTGCTTTCTTTGTGTCATGACATTGAGCTTCACCCATCAACTTGGAGATACCTCTTCCTCAGGTCCTTTGGAGTGGGTCTCTCAGCCAGGAACTGGGTGYCATTGGCTGGCACAGGGCAAGAGCCTTYCTGCCCCTCCTCCTCCTCCTCCTCCTCCAGAACAAACAGTAGTTGTGAACACTTTTTTTGTCCAAAACCTGTAGCAACAGGAACACTTCTTACTGGCTTGAGAAAGCTTAGCGACAGCTCTGGGAGAAAGAGCAGGAAAGGATGATTTGGATTTGGGACAAGGAGACCTCCGTCCCCTCCGTGAGGAATCGGTCGCACGCGAGCTGACGGCTGCGCATCGGCTCCATACGTCATGAGGCTGATGCTGTGTTTAACCCCAGTTATCCATCATTTCCTTGCTGCAACCTTTCCTGGATGCCGACACATGAACGCACCTGAAGCAGCAGACCTGCTGTGGAGCGCGGGTAAAAGCAAAGGCTACGGCATTCAGAGGGAGGGGGACRGTGAGGTGGGATTGATCCTATCACCGATCCCATCCTGGCTCCCCTGGACGGGGCTGCTGAGCCTTCTGGGGAGCGCACGTTCCCCTCCATGCAGGGATGAGGAACGGCGTCTGGTCGCAGCAAGACCTGACCGCAAATCAGTCTTGTTTTTCCTCTGCTTATGTCATGTATAGCAAGATAGGTGTTATAAATCTTGAAAGAAACTGCTAAAACTGATTTTTATTATGCTATATGACTTAGAAAGCTATGCAACCACATTTTAAAGAGGTTATAAAGTGGGAGAAGTAGCCTAGAGGCAGAAAAGTAATCTAATCAAGGTACACAATACAAAAGTTAATTAAGGAGCCTTGGAGAGGAAGATAAAGGAAATGGCTTAATCTGCAGCATCGCCACACGCTCCCCGCAGACCCGGGGCCAGCCGTGCCCCCCCGGGCGGCCGCTGCCGCGGCGGGGCGGAGGGACGGGCAGGCTGCTGTGCCGGGCCAGAAATGCCGAAGTAACGAGGGAGGGTCCTTACGGCTCAATATTTCCTAACAGCACGTTCCGTCGCTGTTTAACGTTGCTCCATTACCGACCCCCCGACACACGAGCATTGCGTTTCCTCCGCTGTAATCCCTGAAGGGCTTCCTCTCGGCTCTCCCAGCTTGGGCTGCTCCTAACTCAGCTAAGCCAAAACTGGCAAAAAAATGGTGTAACACTASAAATTGGTTTCTCATTGACCTGATTTAGACAATTTACTCTTCTGCTGCTTTTTTTTTTTTAACAGGTGCCCTTGAAACTAGCCTCACCATAGCAACACACTTCATTAAAGCATATTGTAAATCAACCTAATCTGGCAAAAGTGAATACACGGTGCTGGTCCTTAAACTTGCAACAGGGATTCACCCGTGTTCACCTCCCAAACCCACAGTGAATCATCAGGATTTGAGAGACGCTCACCGAGTGAACGCGGCGAGGGAGGAATGGATGCAGGTGCTGCTGCTGCCTGGGTGCTTGCTCGGGCTGTGCAGTGTATGGAGAGGAGGTGCGGGGTCGGGGCGCTGGTGTGGCTGTCCCCTGTCCCCTGTCCCCTGTCCCCTGTCCCCTGTCCCTTCCTCCCTCAGCCCCCCCAGCCGGCCGCCTCTCGCCCCGCAGGTGACGTTTTGGTGTTCCCACCGGACCAGGCACGTGTGAAACCCCCTGAACTCCTGCTCCCATCCGTGGCCAGAGCAGCTCCTACCAGACGACGCTCCCTTCTCCCTTCAAGTTTTCATCCAGGACTAAAGCCGGCAATTGTGTGCTCGGAGGGTGTGAGCTTCCATAAGAACCTGAGAAACTAAGAGTTTTCTGCATTATTTCAGATTCAGYCTGGGTAATTAGACGTTTGCCTACMAAAGCCTCTTWTAAGTAACAACAYACTTTCCTGCATTTGAATTTGACATTTTCGGGCATTCTTTGTGAATTATTCAGAAAAACAGAAGTGGTCAGATGCCRTAAAAGTCATAGGCCCGTGCACGAAAGGACTCATGTCTATCTAAGTCAAACAGTTCAGAATACAGGAGAAGCGAGAGAGGAGTCAAATGGCAATTACGTACGGTATCTAGTCGTCTGGTCAAACAGCAATTAACGCCGTAAAACACCTCAGCGAAACAGGGCGCTTCTGCCTCCAGAGCTGCAGAGGCTTCTGCTGGGGAGGGGGCCCGGCTGCGACCCCCCGCCCTGGCAGGGCGCTGCCTCTGCCGCTTTGGGTCCGTACCCCCAGTGCTCGGCCTCTGATGGATTTTAAACTTCTGTTTCCAAACACGGCTCCAAAATCAGTCTTAAGCCCACGGAATGAAAGTAGCACATATTAACATGCAGATGAAGATTATTTTATTTTCTTGGTGAATTTCCTCTAATACGTTCTGGTATTTCCCTGGTCATTTCACAGGCATTTTCACAGATCATTTTATGTTTTTCCTCCACAAGTCTTTCTCTACTTTGAAGAACAAATAAACCATTTTTTTTTAATCCATATGGATCCAGTCTCCCACTCTGAATGCAAACCCAGGGATCGCACGGTGCTTGACGTCTCCCTGTCTTTTTCCCCTCGTACCCTCTTTCCCSCGTGTGACAATGCCACACGACGCTCAGCTGCAAACGGGTGAACTGTCCTTTGCTCTTAGTTGTAAAACAGACCGGACAATAAATACGGTGCACGAACCTAAGCACAGCAAATAATGATCGTATCACACCACAAGTCAGGGTAATTAATGAGAGTTGATTTGTGGAAAAGGTCATGAGGAGAAGAAAGAYGTTTCACATGAAGAATATATATTATGATCCTCTTCAGTATTATGAAAGCAAGTGCTTCAGGAATAAAACTAAGACGTTAGCGTTTGCTGCTCTCGCCTGTAAAGGGAGTGTCATTTAAATTCCGCGTTGAGTCTCGTTCAGCGTGCAAGTGGTCTTTGTCTAGTTTAGCTTAATTTTATTCCATAGTAAATTATATTTATGGTACCACCTTAAGAAGCTGACAAGCTTTAGGATTTGTGCTTGAAGGGCTGGAAATTACATTTTGTTGCTTTGGCCTTTTAGTCTGTCTTTCTGGAAAAAAGGGTTGACATGATTAATCTTTAACTGAAAATTGAACTTTTGCTTCAGAAATCCTCAAAATAAAGTGTTAAATCAACATATTTTAGATTTCCAATGGAATATCTATCCATGGAAGTGTTCAGTGAAAAAATGATAAGAATAGAAAATCTTAGGCATCTTTAATTTGCATGTACTTAAGAAATAGGGAAGTCACATTATTTACTGTCAGGCAGTGCCCAGGGCTGCATTTCCACATGACGTTTTGCCAAAACTAGATTTTTTGGGACCTCATGCTATCATATTTTGTAACTGAGACCTCAAGGAATTTTTCACATTTGTGTTCCAGGTTCAGGGCTATTTTTAGAGGATTTTCTGAATTTTATTTTTCTCCTAAATTATTCTTGAAATTTTTGCATATCATACTAGGACATCTCCTTCAAAAGATATTCTGCCCCAAAATAATTGAAGCATTTAAAAAAGTTCTGTTGTCATAGGGATGAATGCTCTAAACAGGGACACCTCAAAAACAGTTGGATCAAATTGTTATGTTAATAGGATTTTTTAAAATAATTAGATCACAAAGATGCTTTTGTCTTTTCTCATTCAGAGCATAGTGTGACACCGCTAAACAAATTATTGTGAAAATAATAACTTGTTTATTTTAATCAGATATTGTCATTGGAATACTTTATCAGTTATCTTACAATTTTCAGTCGTGTTCACACTGCAGAATTGTCTCACTTGATTCTTATCAACTCTGATTAATCTAATTTTCTGGGCGTTTCACTTGAAGCTTCTCTCTTGCCTTCCGATCAGCTGAAGTTGTGAGTTTGCTTTGATAAYGTAGCTGAGGAGAAAGCCAAGCTTTGAAGGGGATCCTCTGTTGGATTACGATGCACATTTCTGAGAAAGTCCCATTTGAACCTGCTAAAAAGAAACCCAACTTCTTTTCGACAGTTGCCTTTTCTTCTCATGTCTTTTTTATGCATCCAAAAGACTTTCTGTTGCTGCGAAGATTTCTGGTGCTTCTGCCGGTAAAGCGCTCGTGGATCTTCCAAGCCTCCTGCCTGARCTGCGGGTCTGTTTGCACGGTCAGGAGGTCGCCCGCGGATTCTCCGTGGCCGGGTTGCCTGGGGAGGCTCTGGCTGGGAAAACATGCCACACGCTGAGTGTGGGATTGCTACCTGAAAGAAGAAAAGAAGTCGCTTGTTTGTGAACTAGTGTAAACGTGTCTTGGAGAAGTAAGTTTCTGTCTCCATATTTCCTTTAGGATGGTTGGGTTGCCTGGGAGATATGTAGGGTGCTACGGAGGCAGTCTTCAACAGAGGTGAAGAACAGAAATAGATTTAAAATAGTTTTGAGCAAACAGTAGTTTTTTCAGCTCTGTAGCCAAACAAGAAAATCTTGTTTGGCTAGGTTTAGGTTGAACCTTGTTTTAGGTTGAAGTGAAATAGATCTGGTTCATTTTGGATGAATTCAGAAGACTTCATACCATTTACTGTTTGACTAAATCATTATGCCTTGCTTTAATTCACAGCAAAAAGTCAGCAAAAGCCTTCTGAGATGAAAAAGATGTAACATAAAACCTGATAGATATTACGTGATGACAGGCATCTCCCATGCTGCTGCATTCAAGAGCTCCTTGCACGGGAGGTGGGTTGGAACCATCGTGGCTTCCATCATTCCTGCCCAGAGCAACTAGGTGATGCCYCACAACTTTGCACCCCCCAGGGCTCGCTGGAGAAGTCCTGGAAAAGTAGCCAAATTCTGCTTTTGTTGGCACTTGTAGAGTTTTGGGGGGGGAGGGTCCCTAATGCTCCCACAACACTCCCAGTTTCGATCAGCGCAGCCCTGGAGAATTTCCCCAAGAGCACAGAAATCTATTCAAGAAGAAAAAAAATGTGTCTCTTTCCCCCACGCACTTACTTAGGTAACTTCATTAGTTTATGGGAAGAAAATGAAGCCAACATTCACCACTTTTGTCTTTTCTGATCGTTGTGGTGTGGAAGACAGCGTGTYCCCACCTGCCCCAGGTGTCAGGGTCCCCTCCTCTGTCTCCGTTTTGCCTCTTTTCCCCAGGTCTCAGGTCTCCTGCTTGCCCTACAAAGCACTGGATCCTGTTTTGCTATTTTTGGCACCAGTTTATAGGCTCTGGAGGGGCTTTTGACAGATGATGACTCTTTTTTTCACGGTGAAAAACGGACCCGCTACTGCCCTGTCGGCTTTGAACAAGGAACTTGGCCAACGGACCACCTTTTCCCGAGCAGGACCACGCGCTGCAGGAGCTGTGAAACAAGGGACTCCGTGCTGAGGACACAAACTGCCATTTAAGACGTTGCATGTGGTATCTGGAAATACTTTTCAGGGTTTCAAACTTTTTCCATCCTCCCTTTACTCTCCCAGCTCACAATGTACTGTCTGGAAAGTTTGCATAAACCCTTAGTTTTGAAAAAAACAGRCTAGTGCAGTTAACAGGACCCGGCTGTTAGGAGAGTGGCTGGGATGCAGACAGTGCTTATCTCACCTTTGCGGTGCCATGCAGCTTTTTGTTAATATAATTTACCATTTGCTTTTTCAAGAGGGAAGATAACAGGTTAAAAATGGAAGATTAAAAAAAGGTTGAAGTAAACTAAATTATTCCAGCTGATTGCATTCACAATTGCCTTTAGTCTTACGCCATTTGGAATGAGTTAGGCAATTAAAGTCAGTTAAGGGAAACACGTCGTAGCACACGGCCCCTTCTAAAACCTGACTGAAACCAGCGGGGGAGAAACACAAAGCAGGATGCCATAAAGAGACAAATTTCAGAGTGAAAAAGTAAGCACGTGTAAAGAAGCAAAGACACGCAAGACAGCAGGTGCCTTCGAACGCTGAAATCTTCATACGCCCTCGGTGTGGAGACGTAGGTGTCAGGGTATGGCTGGATGTCTTCCAAGTCCTCTGCGTTATTCCTCTGCCTACAGCTCACGCTGGCAGAGCACGAGGCTCTGCAGCTGGGGAAAGCCACCGGGACCGGGGGCACCTGCACCCCTTCTCCCCTTCCCCAAGGGATGACCTAACCGCCAGCTGAYAGCCGCTCTCCCTTCTGCTCCCTCTTTCTCTGGCCCCACCAATTTTGTGTCCAGGCCTCAACAAGAAGAGAAGAGTTTGTGATTTCCCCCGTTCCCCCCCAGTCCTTAGCGTGGCAGGTCACCTCGGGCACTGTGCGCAGAAATGGAAGATGTGGGTGAAGCTTCAGACTGATGAAGATGTTAAACTAAGAGATCCCTTTTCTAGACTGCGTCTTCTAATCGTTGGGCTGAAACGTGAAGGAAGGTGGTAGCACAGTGCTAGGACCGTGGCAAAGGTGCCGGCTTTAGAGTGGTGGTGCATGCTCTGCCCGAATCTGTTCTCCGCACCCCACAGCCGTGACAGCACCTTGGCTCGGGAAACAGGTGGAGTTCAAAGATAAATCTTTTTATTTAGTATTTCGTTTGGGAACCTTGCTGCATTTTTAACAATTTTTTTCACATTCAAACCTTCTGTATTTATTCATTTATTTATTTTGCTATATGTGTGGAAATCCATGTGCTCCACTTACTCTTGTTTAGCCAAAGATATAATCACCTGCACACWGGTTACAGCTTTATAAAGCTGCTGCACTAAGGATTTTCAGCACAAAGGAATTTTGTTCTAGAAGATATTGGGAGACTGGAGTCTGCTAGCAAGAAGTTACCTCACCATTTAAAAACAGGAAAATAAGATTTACTTTGCATTTAACAAGAAAAACATCAACACTGAAGCTGAAAATGTGCCTCTGAAGGACTGTCAGCCACACTGTGCTTGGTGAGCATCCCAAAGATGCTACGAGGAAAGCCATGACGCGCTGCCGGGTGGGAAAGCAATTGCTCTCAACATCTGGAGCTGGAGATAACAATAATTTTGTGGGGTTTTGCCTCCAAGACCCTGTAACTCTCCTTTAAATGCACAGGGCTGCAGGTGCTCGGTGTGTGTCGGGGATGGACTCCGATGGGACCCGCACGTCCTTGGCCAGCCCCAGCACCCATAACATGAGTTTGAATGAGAGGGGACCTGCAGCAAGCTCTATTATTATCACAGTTTGAAAACTCCTGATGCCTCATGCAGYGGTGCAGTTAGTGTTTGGGTAACTTGTCAGCACAGTGCACCCACTGCAGTTACACATCAAAACACGTAGATCAGSTAATAGCGAGGGAGAGGAGGAGGAGAAGGATGGTCTTCCCATGTCCCTTGTGTGATGACAAGTAATCTGAACACAGGTCCTTGGTATTTCGTGTGCACAGCAATACATGGATAATATAAAAGCCCTTACCAATTCAGAGGCAGCCTTGGAATTGCTGCGTATGTGGTAAATTTTCAGTTTCGCTTTATTAGCCATGCAAGATTTATGGAAAGCCTGAAAACACCATTATTGTCTGTGATGTTCTGGTGGCAGCATTAAGATGATATTGTAAAAACTGCTGTACAGTATAAACTGTAGATTGTTATCACAGCATCACCATAAATCTGCTCATTTTGCAAACTGGTTTAAAGAGCTGGTGATTTCCCGTTCCACTGGAGAAAACCTGTTTTGTCGGAATATCTCCATGGCAAAGCTGACTTGCTGCTGTCTGTTCAGCGTCTCTTAAGTACAAACAGCTCCATAAATCTGCTTGGTGGGGGGATTTTTTSTTTGTTTGCTTTTATCTGCCTCGTGAATGTAAAGGTTTCTGGGGTGAAACGGGCTGGCTGTTGGCCCAGCGAGCCGAACGCCAGGCTGGGGCTTGTGCCTCCCAGGGACCAGCCTTGTCCTCCTGGCCACGCCGATCTGCTCTTGAATGGCAGCCAGCGCAATTAGCACGTGTTGTCGAAAATGAGCACAGGGAGCAAGAGGGCTAATGTGCAGAGAGGTTGTCTATGGAGCAGGAGGAAAAAGGACAGGGACCGACGCAGCCTGACCTTCAGCCTTGAGTCAAAAAACACACTCCGGCCGATTGCCACCGCACGCTGTGCGCCGGTTTGCTCCGAGCGATCGCTTTTCTGGAGCATTTTGGAGATGCTGCTAGGTGGTGGGGAGAAGGCTGCTGAGCAGTGGTGGTCTCGGGGAGGCTGAGGAGGAGCGGCGAGGGTGCCGTGGTCTGCGCTGCCCGGGGGGAGAGCCGAGGGACGAGGCCCCTGCGCCGGTGCCCTCCTCCGGGGCCGGTGGAGACGTGGCCGTGCCGGGGCTCGGTGCGCCCACGCTGGGAGAGCAACCGCCTGCCAAGCAGCCCGCTGCAGCACGAGAGCTTAGATTAATGCTAGCAAGAGCTGGGAAATTACTAGTTTTTAAATGACAAGACCCATACTTTATGTCATTTTCATTTGGCTGCAGAAGAAAGACAGATGGTCACATTGTCTGTCTTATCAATAGCAAGACGCCTGTTTATGCAAACCTTTTAAGATTTAGCAGTCTGTAAATCCCATGGCTGGGGTGGCATGGATCCGCATTTGTGCAAAAGGCTCTGTGAAATGAAACAAAATAGTACAAGCTGTGTGCATTAACTGTCAACATTTAAACAAACCCCCAACCCTTGGCACATATGCTGTGTATTTTCGAGGACAGGGTGCGTGAGATTCTAAGGGAAAAACCACAGCCACCCAAAGATCCCCCAGCCTGTCCAATTAATATTCTTTCTCATTAAGACTGCCGTTAACCTGGTTGTTAAATTACCATGTTTATTAATAAAAGTACTAAAACACACATACCCTGTAATGACAGTGCATCAAATGAGAAAAAAAAAATATGCTAATTTCAAGTGAAAGTGATAAGAGGTCAACAGTATTTTATCCTGTTATTACTGCCGCCTCCATATGGTTATATTTTCCATTTTGTTTTTTCTGTGACAAGAGGTGAAGACCCAGGAATGCAGGAACATGCTTAATTATTTGCAGAAAAACTTCTCAAACTTTTAAATTTTAAATGGAAAGGGGAAAAAACCCACCCTGTTTCAGAAGCCATGGAGAGTGGGCAGGAAAACAAAAGAGGTAAAGATGCACATTGTAAGAACGTTGTGTTTTATTCTTACCTATATTCCGGTCTCTTCCCTTAGTGACAACACAGAGAAAAAGCTGATAAAAAGTTACACCACCGAGACAAAGCTTAACGTGTTTGGTCTCCAAAAAAGAAAACCTTCGGACTGCCCAACCTCTCCCATTTCCAAGTGCAGAAGACGCTAGTTGAATTACATCCTCCTGTTGCATGGGTATGTACCTGCTCTGAGTATTTGCATCTATGCTACTTTTCTTCAGCTGCATTCAAGTGTTTACAGGTGTTATTTCAGGTACAACCAGAATGTACTTTCATTTGTTAAGACTTTTCCCATTCTACAGCCCAAATCCCAGAGATGCATTTTTMATTTCTCCACCCAAGCTGCAAATTCCAACTCTGTGGGGAAAAGAGAGGGTTTTTTTTTTGTTCTTTCCCAAAAGCTATACAACATAGCCTATTTATGGCGTGTCCCTGGCCGAGCCCTTCAGCCGCAGACCTCAGAGGTGCCGTTGGTGGCAGCCGGAGCACGCGCAGGGCTGCACATGGCTCAGGAGCGGTAATGGTGAAGACAGAGCACAAGTCCCTCCACTACCGCCACGGAAGGTATTAATATTTTAATTAGATCTATAATTAACTAATTTGCTGTCATCAGCTCCTCTGGCAGCTAGGAAAGGCTACTGCTGTGATTGCAAGGTAGTAATCACGAAGATCGGTGGCGATCTCCCTGAATACAGACCCGAGCTTTGCTGAATGTGAGTGGAATGCATTAGTAAGTGAAAACAATACTTTTTGCTGAAGGGTCGCTCCTTCCTTAACGCGGCACAGCGCAGCGCCAGGCGCTGGGGCGATGTCATCCCAGAAATGGGCTGGGACTTCCAAGGYGGGAGCGGCACTGCCTGCAAAGCCACCGCGGGGAATGACTGTTGCACGGMAGACAGGGGAGCACCCCGTCAGTTTTCAGCTGGTTAGAAACGCTCAGAAGGACTTTCCTTCCCCACCCGGGCTCGCACCTTCCCGCTGTGCTGGGTGATGCTTGTCCCCACAGGACACGCAGGTGGCCGGCCATCTTCTGATGCTCCGCTGCTGCTCACACCCCTGATCATCTCCRGTCCCAGCTGGATGCGGCAGCGTCTCAGGGGGATGTCAGCCCCATCAGGGRCAATGGCTGGTCGGTGCCAGGACCCCCACCAGGACCCCACGGGCCTCTGGCACAGCTCAGAACCTTTTMTTTACCTTTAGACATGAGGGATGGTTTAAATCCCACTTATCACACCATTGGTTACTGTCCTCCTGCAGCCTGATGAACTCCAAGTGCATGTCACAGAGAGGATGTCCTCTACCCTGAGAAATTTGGTCTTGTTTTTATCATCAGTCTATAACTACTGTCAAGTGCAGTAGATCTACTTCCATAGTAAAAAATACCCACTCGCACCGGAGGATTCTTTAGTGTACTTTGGTTTAGCTTGCATAATTTTTCAGCAAGACACCTAAAAAGGCTGTCACAAGGAGTTGGAAAATAACAATAAAAAATCTATTATTCCTTTTAGCATTATATAGCATATATAATGCAGCACACATGTTTCTATGTAGCAACTTAGCATTTATTTTCTAAAAGATAGAATTTTCATCCACATCATAATTTAAATATGCTGCATTTCCTGTAAGAATGCAATACCATTCACCTCAGTAAAACTTTCTGTCACATTTTAATGATATTTAATAATAATACTGAGAATAAAAATTTGCTTAGATGTACTGTGTGGTACGCTAAGAGAGGTGCAGAAAACCTTTAGGGAATGCAACCTAGAAAGTGGAGCCTCACTGGGAAGATTGTCAATGGAAAAAGAAATACCGGTGTGTTTGTGTAAAAAAGTTAATTTGCTCTATAAATGAGGCAAAATAAACACATACAGTAAATGCTATTATTTCCGTCAACAATGAGGTTAAATAAGTACTTGATAGGTAGTTCTCAAAGGCATTTGTGTACAGGAGAGATACTTATCACAGTGCATGATGGTTATGTATGGTAATAGAATTAAAATGAATTAAAACTCAGCTGTTATCTGTATGCAGGGGAAAAAAGCCCAAGATATTAAAGCAAAGAGGATCAATTTATGCCTTGCTAATTGGAAATTCTTAGTATGAGTGAAATTATGCAAAATTCGCTATCCTTTAATTTTCTTTGGTTTTCAGTACTGTGGAGATCCAAGAAGCTCAAGTCAAATGTAATTTCAACTGCCAGAGTTAGCCAGGAAAATTACTACTGGGTAAAAAAACGAAGAAAAAAAAAAACCCCAAGCCTATCTCTAGGAGATCATTTGTTGTGGCGGGCAAACAACTTCTCATGCTTCACGATTAATTACCAGCAAAGGTCAGAAAGGAGCTCTTTCCCCTCCCCTCCTCCAGGTCCTTGTTTCTACAGCTGACAAGGAAGGGAAGGCACTGTGATTAATCCCCAAATCCTTCCCTCATTAGGGAGAATAAGGGATGACCCAAAAMCTCCTTGCAGTCAACACAAGCGTTTCTGCCCACCCTGAGGAGCCCTGGATCCAGATTTCAGCCGTAGGCTTGACGTGGAAGGAAGAGCACTAGCTATCCTCTCAACCTAGAGAAAATCCAGTCGCCTCACTGAGGCAGATGATGTGTGCATCAGACCTGCACGTGCTTTGGAGAAAGATCTTCTTCTGAAGTTCTTCGGAGAAGATTTCTCTGTTGTGCAATATATTTGCATAATGCTGAAAACTCACGAGGTTATTGTATTCCCGTCCCCCTACGTGTGCAGAACTCCATGTTGGYGGGAGCAAAGGAAGGAGGAACAATCCCTAGGCAAGGTAGGTTTGATTTCGAAGTGTTATACTCTGAGTTATGACTGAGAAGATGTATGCGCCGTTAAGTTGGGTCATGTCAAAGCAACCCAGGAATAATGTATTTTTAAAAGGTTCTTTTTATATCCTACTAGATATGTCACTGATTTAAAAACCACGCTTACCTTCCCAGTTTTTCTTCCTTGGAGTAGGGATAATAATCTACCTATCGAACAAAATATTGACACACTTACTTAGAAGAAGAAGTTCCTTATTCCACCCCAAGTCTTAATTGTAGGGTTGATTCCTTTCACAGGCAGTGAGTACTATTAGGCTGTGAGGTTACTATAGTAATTATTCTTGTTCTTAAATAGCAGAATAAAAGCKAGAGCCAGAGTCTATTTAAAGTGAAAACTAGATCCACCCCCTGCCTGGCAGAATTGAATTAAGAAATTTTATCCTGATTTTATCATACTTTTTTATCATTCTTTCCTCCTTTTTATCATAGTCTCTTTTTCTCAGAGTTTTAATTTTCCCT
Organism: Oceanodroma leucorhoa; assembly: GCA_030449065.1. Lineage (NCBI taxonomy): Eukaryota > Metazoa > Chordata > Aves > Procellariiformes > Oceanodroma > Oceanodroma leucorhoa. Next base: position 66,240 of record JASVER010000235.1, on the reverse strand, counting down.
CAAATATGTAATTTATTTATTCTGAGGGGGCTGGACACAGCGTTTTTAGCTGGGCAGAGAATCACTGGCCATTCAGGACCACTGTGGGTAGACAAGGACTCTAGTACTGTCGGGAAAGTGCACCAGGGCTTTCTCAAAGTTTTGAAAATAAAGGAGAAATATGTCAAGAAACATRCACTGTTATGAGTTAGTTTCTCATTTAATTAAGTAGAGCAGCTGATTTTTCAACAATGAGCTGACAGACATCCCATGCAGCTGGACTGCAGTTAACAGCTTACATTAATATATATGAATATTTGGGTTGCGAGGGAACCACACCCCGCTGCCCTCCCACACATGCGCTGCAGCCGGTACCAGCGGTGGGGACGCGGGGGTGCGCTGCTCGCCCGACACCTCCTGCAACGGGGCGTCTCGCGTCCTCCTGGTCACCTGGGCTTGGGCCACGTCTYGCTTTTGTAGGAAAGCCGTCAGAGAACACACTACTGGGGGTGGATTTGTTCCCCAGTAAGAAGTACAATTTACTGTTCTGTTAGATTTTGCCACTAGAGATGGACATATACCTGTGCACATATGCGTGTAGGGAGATATAAAGAGATAGTCTGCACCAGAGCAAGTACAGTGATCTCAACCTCATGAGAAAAACACAGAACAAATATATCAATTACGAGCGTATTAATGTCATGGGGCGACACTCTGGGTTGTTTGTGGTCATTCTTAATCCAATAAAATCGTCTGGGGTTTTATCTATGAATTTAGAATATGATAAAAAAGATGAGTTCAGGAAACGAAGATGAAAGGATTCTTTTTTTAGACTCTCTCAGAGCTGCATATCAAATTGTTCAGAGTGGAAATCACAAGATGATGACTTCTGCCAGTCTTGCAGATTCAGGTCAAGCTGTGAAAGACCAAGTTATCTTTTTACTGGCTGCATGATGAAAGGTAGGATAAAAGTATAGTGGGGACGGAGCTGAAAGCTGCCCTGTGTGTGCATCAGGACATCGCTCTGCCGCATCCTCATTCGAGTGCCGTGCTGCTGCGGGGAGCGACGGCGGCTGGCTCTGTGTGCCGGCCCAAACCCCTCACTCCTCGCAGGGGTGGCTCGCGGCTGGCTTTCGCCTGCTTTGGCCCAGRATCGTGTCTTAGGTGTGAGAAGCTTTTCTGTTTTCCAAATARCCCTAGCTCTCGAACTGGTCCTATATCTGTGTGGATCAGTATCCTGTCTTTGGTATTGGATGCTCTCAATGTTTTCTCATAGCAATGAGCAGCACAACTTGCAAAGAAACATTTTCTTTTAGAATTTTAATTTACCGTCTCTCACCCTCACTGAATCTATATTTATCCTTGTACACGAGAAAAAGGAAACAGCAAGATTTCTTATGCTGGTGTTTATGTCGTCCCGGATACTTAGGAGGAGGTTTCTGATTGCATATATGCAATACCAAAGGACTTGTTCCGAAGGATGATGGAGCCTCTTTGGTGACCCTCACTGAAAAAGACTGGAAACACAAGATTAACAGGTCTGGCGTCTTCAGCCTCTCTCCTCGCTGTCGGTTAAAAATTCAGACCARCCTCACAGACCTAATTGCAGCTCCTCCTCTGCAGGCTCTCCCAGTTCAGACACACCACCYRTCCCAAAACCGCTGCTCCACACCTRCCGCCTAGCACAAACAGAGAGCATGTTGTGATCTCGATCTTCCATGACATGCAAATACTTGATTTTTTAATTTACATTTGTTCTTTACAGAAGGGTAAAACCAAGAGCGTTTATGTTTACATTCTATTTCTCTTTTTGACACTTTTATCGGAAGAAAAGCAACAAGAAATGGGCATTCTCTAAAGGGACTAGGAAGTGGGATTCAGTCTCCAGCAGCAACATGGATTCAGGCTGASTGAAACAGCCTGTGAAATGGTACCATCTCCTCAGCTGCTCCAGAAAGTTGAAATTCAGTGAAACTTCACACCTTTTAAGTTTTTTTAAATTAAAATAAAATAACAAAAGAAGAATCAATGTCATTTATGTTTCCTTTCTGTCTATAGGATATAATGTGTAAAACTAGAAACACGATACAAATCAGAATCAGTTACGGATTTGCAGCTGTACCCTCCACTGCTAGTCAAGCCGATCATCGCTAATGAAGCCGTATGTTGCAAACAACGTGCCCGCAGCCTCTCCTCTTGAAACCACAGCAATTTATTCYCAGTAAAGCTCTGTGTCCCCTACCCTCCAGAGGCAGCGAGCCCCSGGGGCCAGTGCAAGGCGCGGGCGATGCCGGTCCTCAAGGGCGATGGAGCCCGGCGCGGGGCTGGGCTGCTCCCGCCCTTCTCCTGCTGCTTGCGGCTCCGGTGCCTGCGGTCAGGCCCCAGGTGCGTGTTCCTGCGTTTCGTACTATTAAGCTTCATCCCAATTACGTTACTCCAGTGCTTAAGGTCATCTTGTTAATTCTGTGCAATAGTCCAGCCCCCTCCTGTATTGACAGTATCTCTCAACTTTGCATCGTCAGCCAATTTCCTCAGTGTACTCCCTCTTCCTATGCCAGTCATTAATCAAAATTTTAAAGTCTCATTAAAGAGCCCCGAGGAAGGTCCCTSGTAGCTTTCCACAGACCGGCACACGCCCTCCCAAAACTGCTAATGGCGCTCATTAAAAGCGGTCCCAGCCCCCCCAGCGGTTTCCCTTGCCGCAGCGCGTCCCCTCGCATGGCCGCACGCGGGCCGATGTGACCTCTGCGCTCCGCGCGGGCGCTGAAATAACATGGAGGTGTGGCGATAGCCACGC
>JASVER010000235.1:0-63061 GCA_030449065.1 Oceanodroma leucorhoa | reverse complement strand
CGCCGGCGTGGGGAGGGCGCAGGCGAGGTCCCGTCCCGCCGGGCCGGACCCCTCCGGGCAGGGCTGGCGGCCGGGTGAGGGGTGCAGGCCCCGCTCCCCGTCCCTGCCACAGCCCGGCGGCCCTGACCCGGCGGGGCCCGCCAGGCCGCAGCCGCTCGGCCGGGCGCAGGCAGGCGTTGCCGTCCCCATCCCGGGGCGGAGAGGCCTGACCCGGGGCTGGGGGAGGCCGAGCAGCCGCCCCAGGGCACACGGGAGGGAAACGGAGGCGCCCGCCCCGCCGGCTGCCCCCTCCCCTCGCAGGCCGGGTGCCCCGGGCCCACCGCGCCCCGCATGAACTGAGGCAAATGCTCATTTATKAAACCCAGAAACTACAAAATTTAAATCAAATAACCTCCAGAGGTAGGACCCTATGATATTTAAACTAAGTAATGCCTTCTCGAAATAATTTATTAAACTTCCTGTGTTRAACCTATTCTATCACTGTAAAGGAGCTCAAGTATTTTTAATTTTTAGAGACTCGCGTATCCTGCTATTTGATTTTTATGATTAAAAAAGGTAGAAACTTGTGGCAGTCACCTACTTTGCATGAGCGAAAGCAGCACGATGGTGCACATTATACCAATGAAATAAAACCATACTCTCCCATGATTTGCTGTATTATTAATAGTGCTGCCAAGCTCATTATAATCTAATTTAAAGACAGATCTAGCACAGAGACGCATGAAGGATGATCTGAGTTCAGGCCCTACAGCAAATTGCTTGAATCTTGATCTAATTACCCCAGAACAGCCAGTGTTACCAGCGTTTCATATTTGGCAGGGAACTTTTGAAAATTAGCCTGATCAAGTGTCACAAAACTGCCGGGGGCAGGGGCGGGGGGGGGACATCTTAGGTGTTTGCACTTAAATGTGCAAATACAACCGTCTGTGAATGGTGGATAAATGATGGCGAGTGGTCCGGGACCCCTTGAAGTGCCTCAGTTGTTCATCCCTGGCCCAGYTTTTTGGYGACTGGGTGCCGGGACACGGCCGCRGGGCAAGGAGGTTTCCCTGCGCCGGCTGACAGCGATTAGAGCCGCCACGACGGCTCCCCGGCGCCCAGCGGCGTCCGAGGGCTGGCGAGCCGAGCGGCAGGTCCATGATTATTCATGCCTAAAGTTCAGCTACATTTTAAAGCAGCAGTTGAACTGTTTGACCTCCACCAAATGCTTTGCCTGGCTGAAAACTGCAAGCCAGAAGATAAATCCATGCGTTTTAGCAGGCATTTGAGTCATAATCGCTCTAGGACCCAATACATAACCGAATATGGCTCTTAATTAATGAGACATTTAGACTTTGATTATGGCACTACAGTACCCATTATCATTTTTATCTATCATGACCCTCTCATACAAAGCATCCGTGTTTCCTTATATGCCGCTGTATTTCTGCCTGGGATAATATTGGAAAATAATTTATATAATGGCATGGACTGGACAAGCATTCAAATCGCCTGTGTTACGATCTGATTGGCCGGGATAACGAGCAGCCRAAACAGGCCAGAGATGAGTTACGGGCTCAGCGATCACAAGGGAGCAATGCCCAGCTGGGGCACAAAGGTCTGTTTAGCATTTCCAGTGCTTTGTGTCGCGCCGAGGAGGTCACTGTGCCCTGCACCGTGGCTCGCCACCGCCCCGGGACCCCGGGATGTCCGCACCCTAACGCACASTCTGCACGCACCTTTTCATCCTCCTCGTTCATGTACGCTTTCTGTAAAACCACCTCAACTCCATTTCACCTTGGCCTTGGCCAACCCCCTGCTGCCCCCACTGCGGTTCGGTGGTTGATCTCTCGGCTGCCCGGGTGAGCAGTGGCTGCGCCGGGGAGTCCCCTGCCCGCTCCAGGGGCCAGCAGTGCCCTCCAGGACCCCCACTGCCGCTCCTCCAGAGCCGTCCCTTTGCTTTTTTACCTAAGTCACAATCGAGACTTTATGTGAAGGCTCTTATGAAACTTAGCACCAAGGGAAATATGTGTAAATAAATTAAAATGTGTATTGCCTAATGCCACATCCTTCTGAACGACTTCAACTGGTGTCATCTAGTGACATGTAAAACATATGAAATACTCTACATACAGCTTTTGGGAAGAAAGGGAGGTTTCGTCTGACATGTAGATTTATAATTCCTCCGTGAACTCCAACATTTGCTATTTAAATTTTTTGCCTCTGCATCCAGAGAAAACAAACYAGGCAATTCAAAGTGTTTCTATATTAATATTTCTTGGGTTTCCAAATGCTTCTATGAGATCAAATCCASTAACATTGTACCAGCTTTCCTTTCATATGAGGTTTTCTGTCAAGGCAGATTTTTGTTCAACAAGTCAAGAGAAGTGTGCTCAGTGACATGCCCAGAGACACCAGAATAAATCAGCGGGAATGGGAAGGTAAAAACCCAGCTGTTCGGAGCATCCATCCTCCAGTTGTCGCTCCAGACATGCAGATATTATCTATAAAGCTATCTCTGATGGATCATAATATCTAAAATATTACACACCCTGCCAAAAATACTCATCGTGTTTTACATACTGCTGTGCCATTTTACAACTCTGGAAACAGCTACCTGATCCTGGTTAATAGGAAAGCCCTTCAGCTGTTCAATCAGCTCAAGAAAAAACTCTCTGATTGTCACAAAGGCACTGCTTTTCAGTGGCTCTTTAACAAAAAACAGAGAATCGTAGACCATTGTACTTCAACTAGCAGCTAGTGTTGCACGAAAAAGCCAAGCCCCCCCTCCACTGACAACTGCATTTGATAACCATACCATGAGTACTGCAGTTTTCAACGGTGGCATGCCAGCACTTCAGAGAGAAATAATCAAATTTTTCACAAAGTTTATTTAAGGCAGGGAATTATTTCGGTTCGGACTTTTCATGACTTTGGAGASCTATTCCAATAGACACATAAAAGTAACCTAGTAAGAATAAAATCCTTTCATATGTTATGAAAACCTCTAGAGAAAAACTCCAGGATGAGCTATTCGCTGCAACAGACAGATTATGGGCGATGTCTTTGATGGGCAGCTGTCAATCAGCCCTTTCTGCCAGTTCTGTGACCACTTACGGTATAAGTACGGAAAACCGCATGGTATCAGGTCACTAGATTTGGATTGCAGGTATGGAATGCAAATAATCTATGACAATTTAGCAACAAGTAATTGATGGACAGTTGAACAATATTAATGACCAAGCGACGGAGGCTGGATACCACGGCGATTGTGGACACTTGCCCTTTGTCTCTGAAGAGGTGGGTTCAGTTCTTGATCTCGATTGCAAATGAAAGTTCATTTGGTGGCCTCATCCTTTGCTCAGATTAAACACACATCCACCGGCAGCGTCCGGGGCTACCAGCCCCATTGCCAGCCCCTCTACCCGAGAACGGGGGAAGCCAGATCGCAGGCGTGCGGCGGCTCCGTCACGCAGAAGTGCACGGGAAGCCTTCTTGGCCCCTGCCCATCGCATCCCGGGCGCAGGCAGAGCTGGGGGCTCTCTGCTGCCAGCACTAAATTCACCCACAGCACAAATCTGCAGAAGCCGAAAGAGTTGCCAGGAAATTGAACTTTTAAAGCGAATGAAATTCGAGGGAAAGAAGATAAGAAGTACAATGCATCACAGCGTGTGTCAAAGGCCCCACAGGCAGCCTTATGGACAGGGAGAGTGCCTGGGCTGGCCGTGGGTGTATGAAAACTGTGGTGCCAAGAAAGGTATGACAGCTCGAGGACATCTCGTGGCACTGTGTGGGCCTCGTTAGCTGGAGAGGAAATCTGCATTCGCACAAAACCCTGCCCAGAGAAAGATTTTGAAATGAGAGAACTGCTGGCAGCGGCGGCGGAGTGGGATGCTGCTGCGGAGCAGGGACAGGGACGGGGACGGGACAGGGATGTGGCAGCCGCTGCGCCCAGCAGGGACAGCGGGAAGGAGCAAGCGCCCGGTGCTGAGCCTGGCCTCTGGAAGTCAAGATCAGCGGGAGGGTGGCTCTGCTGGGGGGAAGGGAAGAGCCTCTCCCCTTCTCCAGCGACGGAACGGGGGGAGAAATCTGACTTTAGCGGCTTYCAGTTCAGACAGCACCTAATACAACCTGTTTTACCACCTCTGCTCCACTTTAATTTTTTCTTTTACTTTATTTTTGGTGTGCTGTCTGTACACTTGTCTGTGCAGCTCTGTCCAAATATCGAACGGTGCCATTTAACTGTTATTCTTTGGTTAGGCTGCAGGCATTAAAACTCAGGTGCACTATATCCTGGAGTTGCAAAAACTGGTCAGCTGGCCTATGGTCAACAGAGTGCCTTGAGACCTAGGCTGGTGTAAACAAACCACCCTGCCTGGAGAAGGTCAAAAGGAAAAGGTGGATAATAACATTCTGAGAGCTGCATTATTTCCACAGAGTGATGAATATTCCATAAAACAATTTGGGAGGCAGTTTATCAGGGTATTAGTAGCAGCACTTTATAGCTCTGTGCACTGCACAGTCTTTCAGTAAGTGTTATGAGAGCTGTACCTGAAAATTGGGGTGTTAATATGCTCCTCATAGTGCTGGGATTTGATCTACTAATAATGATCGTTTGGGACTTGCAGGTTCTGCCTGTGGCAGGGCTGTCTTCYGCTAGAAATAATAATAACCAAGCAAAATACATGCACACTCACATTSCCGGTGTAACTAACAAAATTGTGCTAAGCAATTTGTAGATATGAGCTACGTAGTAATAGGCAAATTGCACTCCTCCRATTTTCTCATTTCCTTTTTTTACATTTCATTATGATTTGGGYTAAAAAGTGTTTGCAGAGAGACCGTAGCAGCAGTCTCCCATGGCACTTTATGAGTTTAGGCACACAAATACTTTCAGAATTCTTATTCAAGCCACCATTCAAAATGCCATCCTGCATCTTTTTACACCTTAGGGAGGYATCACACCTGTGATCCCACGCGAGCAAGAAGAATCTCATACCTGAGCCTGCAGATTTGGGAGGTTTCTGAGGCAATAGCTGTCCGCAGGGGCAGGGGCTGGGAGGGTGCACTTCAGGAGCCAGCTCCACCGCAGCGCGTACCCCAGAGCACGTTTCACCGGAGCCCTGCCTACAAGACTCACACCAACTGCGGGTAGACCGTTCCCCTGTGGATGCGTTCAGTGCCAGATTTTAGGACATTTGCCAAGATCTGACAAGCTTGCTTTGTTCCTGACATGGACCCTTCTCTTATTTGTGTTAGTTAAGTCAAAATATGCAGATGTTGATGAGATACTGCCTATGTGATGGGCTACATTCCTGCCAGCAAAAGCACGTCCCCCGGCCCCCCGCAGAGCTATGGCTGCGTGAGCAAGTGTGCGCGCACTCTTTACGATTTCATAGTCTGAACACATGCACACGTTTTAGGCCTGTGAAATGACATCCTACCTGGGGCCAGATGTCCCATTTTCTCTCTATTTCCTCATAAGGTCTGGAAGGGAGAGCAGGAGCATCACACCTCTTGTCCTGTTGGGGATACGGGAGACCGAGCTGTGGGCTCTCACTTCCCACCCCGTGTCCTTAGATAATAAGGTCATAACCCACCTTTCTTTTTGTCCTTTTTCCCACCTAGCCTGTAACTGGGGCAGGGCCCAGCAGCAGTAAGATAAAGAGAGATATACAGAGCCGGGGTTGGGGAGCRTTTGGTGGAGTTTGAATCAGGCTGCGAGGAGAGCCCCAGCTCAGCCGCTGCCCAGACCCCCACGACTCAACCTCGGGCAGCCTCCCAGCCTGCCTTCCCCGGAGGTGGCCCTGCCGGGGTCCTCACGATGGCCTTTTACTTCTGCCTTTGGACTTTTGGCCTTGCCCGGGTTTTTGTGGCCAAGGTTTGCTCTGCCTTTGGTCTGCGACAAAAGCATCAGAATTCCTCCCCATCGCCTTGCCCTGCTGCTGAAGACATCTCTGCCTGCGGCTCAGCCTTCTCCAGGAGCGGCACATGTCAAGTCTTTGCAAAAATCACCTCTGTATTGACACATYTTCCTCACTGAGAAGGAGAAAAGTGTATGTAAATATATTCAAACTATCAATTGCTGGTGACCTTGCAGTTCTGAGAAGCAATGCTATTTTTCATTTGCCAGGCATTTCAGCTATACTAACTGCTGTGGTGAGATATAGCTGAAATCTCTGCTTAAAAGTTCCCCAATTATAGTCCATATGTCCAACCGTTTGCAATGAAAATGGGAGCTTCATTTCATCCATCATAGCATAAATATCTTCCTTCCTGTGCTCTGCTTTTGTATCTGTTTCCTTCTCGTGCTTTTTTTTTTTTTTATATAGATCAAATTTGTTTTGAAATTTGCAAGCTTTTGCAGTATCATGGAAGATTAGTGAACAGTGAGTGAAGTAATGTCAGCAGAGGAGCAGCGAGAAGTGATTTTGGATCATTAATCATCAGAGCGTGCCCCGGCACTGCGCCAGTGCCGTCGGCAGCACAGCCCGCAGTGACGGGGGGCAGCGGCCGGCCGGAGCTCCCCCAGGGAGGAGATGCTCGCTCCTGCCGTCCATCCCCCTCCCTCATTGCCAAGGTGGGGATCTCCGACTTAAGGGGTAACTTGAGCTTGGTGATTCCTACTGGCACCCAAATCTGACCTATGAAGTTCTTGTGCCTTTTGGATAACGCACGTACACAAGGTCCGACTTATTCTCCCAGCACTTAACTCTCACTGTGAAAAACATCCCACTGGTACTCGGTGAGGATTTCAAGTCACTGCAGGATTCTGTCGTTGTTACAGAAAGTGAGTAAGCAAATTCAAAGAGGAAAATTGCATCAGGAAGCATAGAAATACGGGGAAGGACAGACCCTCCTCCTGCGTTGCAGCCGGGGGCTGAGCAGGGCTCTGGTGCTGAGCGCAGCCGCAGACTCGCTGTGTGCTGACCTTCCACTCCTCGGCTGGGAYGAAACCCCACCAGCACCTGGAGAAGGATGGATGCTTCTTGCGTGGAAATGCCATATAACAGTCCCAAATGTTCAGGTTTTCACAAGTCTTCATTGATATCCTACCTCTGCCCCCATGGTCAATCTGAATGTTTTTCCCCAGTGAGAGCAGAGCTGGACTAATTCTTAATGAYGTGGAAGGTCCCAACGTTTCACTGTGATCACTGATTGATTTCAAGAGGGAGACAAGCGTTAAAACATCTCAGAGCCTGCCAACAGTTCTTCTAAAGCAAACATAAATTTAAAAATGTATCAGTGACAATTTATTTCTATGACATTTTTAACACTTCTGTCAAGCACACATTTAAATTAAAAATGAACAAGAAACTGAAATAAGAGATGGGGGTGAATTGGAACAGATCAAAGAGGAACACTCAATCCTTAAACCACTGCTCCATCTCTAATTCCCTGTGACAAACACTCTAGTGATGAGTAAAAGTCTACGAAATCTCTTGATATCTCCAAGAAAAACACATTATTGGTCTTAGATGTAAAATTTCTTCACTATTTGCAGTTTTGGGCAAATTTTTTCATAGCTTTTTAGGGTATTTTTGTTATATTCATGAAAGAAAAATCACAATCATTATACAATGGGATTCTGGGATTTATTTGCTGGTGATGGAGTAACTTTGCTGTAAGAAGCAATAACACAGTAATGACGTGCTGCCCATTGTCTTTAAGTACATCTTAAGTATAGTCATTACGTATTGAATGTATATAACTCCATCTCTATGACTGGCTTTTTCATCTTTCCTCTCCCTCACTTTACAAGAGTGCTACTGAGCTAAATTAGCCCTTCCTGAAAGTGAAAGGCATAAGAGTAGGAAAAAGATTAGAGAGAACATGAAGGAGAGGATGGGAATCGGGAAAATGAGAGATGTTAAAACAGAAGAACATGTCCTTGACTGAACTACATTTTCCCTGCCTGATTTACTCCAAGAGCTGCATAACGTGTATGCACAGGACGGAGCAGAGTGTCTAAATTTTAAAAATAATGTAGTGAAATTTCTCTTAGAATAGTATGGCATTGTACAGGTTATTTATTGGTATAAACTTGGCAAACACACCTCATGAAACAGCATTGTAATGACTGCAAAGTCTTTTTAAACTCAGAATTTTTACTTCACTTTGATAAAGCTGGACTGCAAGACTGCTGAGTGGGATTTTCCCAGGCACTGGAGCCCCTTCCTGGGTACCTTCTGAGGGACTCGGGGCATGCAGATCCCCCCCGGCCGCTCTGGAAGCCTCACCCAAAACACATCCTCAAAAGTAGAAATATCCACCCATTTTTAGGCCAGCTGGGTGCTCTCGGGCTCTGCTCCATGTGTGCAGAGTCGAGGCTTAGAGGCATGGGCAGTCAGACACCTTGCCAGGTCTGAACCAATCTGGACGTCAAGTTAGGGGCTTACCGAAAATAATCCCATCACTTTCAATGATGGGAAAATGGAAGTAAATTTCCTCTGTAAGTTCTAATCAGTTTAACTGAGGGGGAGGATAGACCCTTGGTTCATTGGTGTGCTTGCTGTGGCTAAGTAATTAAAGGCATATCAGTCCCCTTCAATGAAGCTGGAGTGAAGTTTAAAGTACATCCTTCAGTCCAATACTGCAGATGCACTGCCTTCCACATAGAAATTTTTTATTATGATTCCTGAATATTGACGCGTTATGTATTGTGACATCAGACCAGATGTAACAGTACAGAATAGCACATTCTACCCATCTTGTAAACATTAGTCAGTCCCATTTAATAACTTTCCCATGATTTCATATCTAATTGTTTCTTGCAGTTAAAGAATAATTTATGAGTTCATTCAGCGTAGTAAATATGTGTTGATGTAGGTACACAGAGTCAAAACTCACGGTTGCGTGGAAGAAAATAAGTATATTTCAATTGATCTTCACTGTGCAACTCTGATTCTTATTCCTTCAGCGTTTTCTATCTGGGGGTAAAACCCATTTGCTCTGTTCAGCATTGGTTTGCTCCTGAGCAGGAAGCGATGGCTGGTTGGATTCCTCCTGGTCAGGCTCCGTGGCTGATGCCGCGTGTTGTCTCCCCACGTTTTTAGTGTTAAACTGCTACAGGTTTAGGAAAGCAAGTCATTTGTCAAAATTGATTTCTGTGTTGTCAACGAGTAATGCCATAGTAACCTGATGGTACACGTCCTGTTACACTCCAGCTCAGCTGGGATTTCACCCTTCTGCTTCATATTACATATATTAATTAAAGCAACAGCATTTTCAAAATAAAAGCTTGTGATGTTCTGTGGTGGCATGTTCTAGAGACCTCAAAGGACAAGGACAAGTGCTCGTGGCGATTCCTGTCTCGTGGGCATGCCCGTGTGAGGGGCTGACCACGGTGACGCTGGTGAACTGGCGATGGCACTATGAATGGTTGTTCCCACCTGATAGCTGCGGGAGGGTTTTGTGCTCATTCGAAAGGTCCCACATAAAGACGACCACATAAGCACCCTACCCATAAGTCTCCTCGCTGAAAAACAGAAAGCAGTTTCTTCTCAGTATTCTGGCATATCAGTATGTATTGCACATATCAAAAATTAAGATGCATTTTGGTTGTTTAAATAAAATATGAGGACATTCCAGGTGCCAAATTGCATTTCAGTTCCTAAAGAGACTCCTTGGGATGCTGGAACACTCTGTGGAAAACTGGGGCTGTCTAAAACAAGCCAAGAATAAATTACACGAGATCCCTCAATTCATGTATATTGAAAGAACAGCACATGCCAAACTGCCTCCTTGATTCACAGCTTCAGAACCGGGTCATTACCAGAAACACATTTGATTATTTGCCTTAGGTTATTGGGCTGTTTCCCCTCAACAGCCAGGAATACCATTGGTAAGAAAAGTCTATTAGAGTCTTTAAAGTCGCCAGCACCATTTGTACTTGCACGCACACACTGCAGTGCAGAAAAATATTTCTTCTCTTAATTGGGTGCTGTTCTAAGATGTTGGTTTATATAGTAAGAAAAATAAAGCTTCTCACTTAGTTAAGCTCAAAGTAGCAAATTACAGCTGAAAAAGGAGGAGGATAAACACACATTTAGCACGCTGCATCGTTTACCCTCAGACAGAGTCCAACCCATAATGGTGTAAATGACCCTTTTTAACTGAGAGGTAAAACAGGAGCTCGGATGAGTTGCAGTACTTAAGGATCCCACGCACCTTCCCTGAAGTAAGGACGGAGGTTAATCTCGCTGTCCTGGCCAGATTCACGCTTGAATAATTAACCTCTGGCTTCATCTACATTTCCCCTGTATTCTTAGTTCTCTCCTGAAAAACTTGCGGTAAATAATGTTTTCCGAGCAGAGTGGAGGACGTATTCCGTTTCAAAGGCGAGGTGACTAATCCTTTCCACTGTGTTAAGCAGTTTGAGATCATCTGATATAAAAATCACTATAAACATTTACTATTCTTATAGAAGTAGTGTCAGTGCTGGCTGCCTGGGAACCCGTCCCAGGAGAAAAGGGCAGAGATCAAGGAAAGTATTCAGAAGGATAATTAAATATTTAATAAAAGCCGTTAAATATTGTGGGCAAGAATTACAGCCGGCATAAATCAAGATGACTCTATTGGTGGATCTGTGCTGCTTTATATCATGCAAGAGAAGCTGCTTTGGAGTGGTTTTCTAAGCCATTTACATTTTCTTGTGTTATTAAGATGTCTTCTATAGCTAGGGCAACGTCAGAGTTCCTGTATTTCAGAAGACCTAATGAGGACATCAGTGTAAGAATATATTATTAAAAGTAAAATATTTTAATGAAGAAAATCTGTTTAAAAATTAAGTTTCATGGGCTGTATGCTATGTGTCTGGTGCTGCTAACAGACACTGCATTTAATCACTGTTTTTGGTAGGCAAAGAGATTGAAACTCTTCTGCTGCCATGTAATGTGAAATACGTTAAAGCAGCACAGCCCCGGAGACCTCATAAAAACATGCCGCTGGGTTTCGGTACCAGTTTGAACAAGAGCATTGGGTATATGCCTGCCCAGTGCAAATCTGGTCCTGCAACCAACGGAGGACATGAGGCTTGGCAGATGTTTACCACCGTGATGAATGTTCCGACTTTGTCTCTAAAACCGCATTTGAGTTTGCGGCAGTCGTTTCCCTCATTTAAAGTCAGAGCAGCACGCCTGGGCTCTGTAACTTGGCAGAGATAACGGTGCTTAACTATAGAGAGAGTTTTTCCAGATTCCCCATATCTGGCCCTTTTCCTCCAAACACCCTCCACCAGGCCATATGTCATCTTTAATCCATCAGCACACATAGAGAATAATTGGAATTATTCTTTATAATATATCAGCTTGCATTGTAAAACAAAGAGCCAAATGCAGAGGTGAAGTGTAATAGGAATAAGTGGGTTTAATTGAGGTCAAACTGATGTTACATGCCTAGGAGCTAAATGAAGGCCGAAGTTAAGTGGGCTCAGGTTAACTCACACACCCATTGAAGTTGTTTTTCATACTACTTCTCTTTTTTTTGGCCCCTTAATTTTATCACATTAGCCCCTTAAGTCTATCAAATTAGAGTCAGCAGGTTACATTCAAGACTAATATATAGGGAGTGAATATATGCTTTGGAAAATGAGTTTGTGACAAAATGCTGTTGCTTGCAATGGAACATATGACCAGAACATGTACCCCACAAAAACTGAGGTTCTCCTCTGCCATTGCTGAGCAGCCCATTTTTTTTCATGTAAAAGGTAAAAATAGTGAAAATTTTGGTTTTAGGCTGTCGTGTTCGGACACTGAAATAGCAAATAAATATAATGTCTTCATTTAATATCCTCCTGCATCAACCCGTATCAGTGGGGAAGAGGAAAGAACTAAAGATGGCACGAAAAAATAGTCTGTGCATGTGACATCTCGGTGGGTGGACATTCATCCCAGGGCCGCTGCTCTGTACATCCATAGCACAGCTGCACCCCAAGAGGGCAACCACCTCCCCGTCCAAGTTAGGGGTTGATCCCCTTGTATTTCCCACACATCGGTTGCCAGGTGTCTTTGAAGACTGTGATTTAATGCAAGCCCCGGGCTAAGCAGGAGCATTACCCTGCTTGTGTAATGGCTTTGAGCATGAGATATTAGAGACCGAAGGCAAAAGCTGTGATGACGCGCCGGCAGCAGGCTCYGGAGAGGTCACTACAAAGAGCTGTTTAGCCACGAGCGTCCCGTAAGGTGCTCAGTTTGGGGACAAATCTGTCGGTCGCCTGGAGTTTGTGTCAGGCAGCAGCTTCTCTTGCACTGGTGGTTCTCGCAGCAGCCCACCCTGGCCAGAGTCCCAGTTTCTGACCGACCCTAGGTCCCGCCGTGTCGAAGAGAAAGCCGACCGCCATGGCAAGGCCGGCAGCGAGGGGGCAGGTGACAGCAGCGCGCCCAGACCCCCGGGGGCGGGACACGGGCAGGGGCTGCTGAGCAAACTGCAAATGGGTGGTTGGGCGGGCACGCTTATGGGAGTACAGAAACTTGAGGCATCTTGAGGGAAAAAGTGCTAYGAGTGAGAAGTTCCTTCCTTGAGAGGATCTAAAGAGGTTTAGMGTAAAACAGCTTGTGCTGATGGATTGAAAATGGCTTGACTGCCACGAGCAGTATTCCTTGCAGTCATCTTCTCCGGAGCCTGGTAACGCTCCTGTCGGTGATGGTTCCTGTCGACAAAGCTGGCGAGACAGGAGAGGGACAATGTCTGGGCTCGAGGCTTCAGCCGGGGCAGGAGAACAARGTCTGGTACCCCAACAGCAGGCAGCCACTGTCGGCATTGGTGTCCGTTTTCCTGGCACATAGATACCATTATAAATGTTACAGTTATGCCTTTGTGTCCTGGTTTCAGCTGGGGTAGAGTTAAATTTCTTCCTAGTGCTGTGGTTTGGATTTAGTATGAGAATAATGTTGATAACRCACCGATGTTTTAGTTGTTGCTAAGTAGTGTTTACACTAGTCAAGGACTTTCCCGCTTCCCATGCTCTGCCAGGCGCACAGGAAGCTGGGAGGGAGCACAGCCGGGACAGCTGACCCGACTGGCCAATGGGGTGTTCAATACTATATCACACCATGCTCAGTAAATAAATAGGAGGCGTGGCCCAGGAAGTAGCAATCACTGCTTGGGTGTTGGTCGGTGGGTGGTGAGCAAGTGCATTGTCCATCACTCATTTTGTATATTCTACCATCATCATTATTATTATTATTATTATCATATTATTATTATTATTATTATTATTATTATTATTATTATTATTATTTCCCCTTCCTTTTCTGTTCTACTAAACTCTCTTTATCTCAATCCACGAATTATACTTTTTTTTTTTCCGATTCTCTCCGCCATCCCACTTTTGGGGGGAAGCGAGCGAGCGGCTGTGTGGTGTTTAGCTGCCTCCCGGGTTAAACCACAACACTTTGTCAGCTTGCTGATTTCTTTTGTTGCAGTGAAATGTTGGAGAACGACAGACAGCATACACCAGAAAGGTACCTGCAGGAAGACTGAGTTTTCATCAGAGGTCTTGGCCAAAGGCAAGAGAGGTGCCCTGAGTGTCATACTGTGACTGTGTTATCAAGAAGTCTTGACACTGCAAGCTAACCAAGATCGTCTGTCTTGCTCTTCACGATCATATGTAAATTCAGCTCAGGAAAAATCTCACCGCATGGGATAACTTCTGCCAAATCCCTGTTGCACCTCACCGTTGCTGTCTCGAGGTCACGAAGAGCGCAAGAGCTCAAGTTCTCCAGCTACGGCCATTTACGCTGAGTAACCCTGGGTTGTTCACAAGACCTCAAGCGCAATCACCAGCCCGGGGAGCAGCCGCAACCTCTGGGAGCGGGGTGCAGCCACACAGACTCCCGGTCTCGTCAGCTTTTCTTGCACAGGTGGAGGGGAGAGGCAGCAAACGGGACATAAGGTAAATCCATTTTGTGTGGCCCGGGAACAGCARCCTGCCCAGACAAGCCAGCATCTCCAAAGGATATTTATGGCATCGTCCATATAAATATGCACATCGGGTATAGGCAAGAATATCACTTTTCATATTCTTAACACAAGTGCTTGTACCATTAATCTTTCACAGTCATTCCTTTAGGTGCAATTTCAAGTTAGATGTAGTAAAGATATATGAATTTGCAATTATATTTCAATGCTATCATGTGAATATATTTCAATGCTATCATGTGAATATGCAAAAAATGAAAATAGTAAAAAATTGTTTGTGTTAGCTGTTGAAGCCTATACATTCAACATATGTGATTCCAGAAAACGTGAAATGTATGTAGTTGATAATGATACATTTCAGAAATAGTGACATTTTCTAAAATTGTATTTATCCTTATATTGAGAAATCACATTTCTGTCACATACCACAGATTTATCTTTCAGCTTTTTGGCTGCTTCCTGGCTGTACATTTAATTTCTGTCGACAGTTCTTTGTTCTGCAAAACTGGTTGACTATCTCACAAAATTAGCCTCGCGACCTGATCTCTCAGACCCCTTTTTACTTTTCTCTGTACTTCTTTTTCCAAATGGAACAAAAAACCCCACCTCTATAAAACAACCTGAAAGAAAAAAAGTTTTGTTTCCATGACATCCACCGATCTGCACTGATTCTGCCGTAACTGAGGGGTTCATGCAAGTGACTCTCAGTAGCTCTCCTTTGACTGACCAGGGTTCCACTTCAGTCTGTAACTTAAATGCATTAATAATTTAAGGTAATGCTTAGTGTCGACTGAAGTCAAGAGACTTAAGTATATGAAAAATAAGTTTGCTGAATTAGGGTGAAAATAGAATTATGTTGGTCAGCCCTGAAGCCACAAGTGAACTGGTTGACAGGGAATGAGTTCATTTAATGTGGACAGGAAATGAAGTTTGACCTTGAAATCACTGATTTTTGGAGAAAAAAAGTGTAAAGCTCTTAAAAATTGAGCCTTTGAATGTTAGAAAGGTATGACATCTATTTATAGCAATGCATATAATTTTTGTAAAATGTTCAGAGTTATTTAAAAGTCAATGAAAACGTGTCTGCTTTTCTGAGGGAGCATAGTTTCTTGGAGGCGAGGTCAATCATCTAACATCACCGATCGGAAAATATTAAGTAATCCCCCGTAGTTAGCAGAAACTCGGTGCGTAATTGCTAATTCTCCACAAGCAGAGCACCTCCTGTTTTTCTAATTCTGGTTTTCTTCCTCTCTTCCTTCTTTTCAATTTAGCAGCAGTGATATGTCAAGAAGCCTGGCTATTAGCCCCTCGCTTTTAACAAGTCCAGTGGAGGTACAAAACCCAGATAAGGCAACATCAGCAGGAGCAGCAGGCTCGGTGCTGCTACAGTGTAAAACGATATCACGTTTTGGTAACTCTGATTCTGAAACTGTTTAAAATGAAAACACTTTTCTTCAAATCATACTGTGCTTTCATGTGTGAAGATGGTGCTGGGAGGCGGGCTGGCTCTAAATATAGCACCGCAGCTTCTTCTAAGCCTTTTTATGAGAGGCAGAGGACAGAGGTCCGCTCTAAATAAGAGGCGAGGGGAAGGCTGCCTGGGTAGAATATAATAATGCCCTGTAATAGGAGATTGATAGATCACTAAACATCGCGCTGCGATGGCAGGAAGAAATGAATAGCGTGTTATTTGGGAATTCCTCCTGCCTCCGCCAGCTCATCGGGAAGCCGAGAGGCAGTAAAACGTTCGACTGAGCCTGGGAATGGGACCGCTCTAAACACACGGTTTCATCACAAGACGTTTATTGGGGTCACACGTGAGTCTTGCCCACTTTGGCCTTTCTCCGGAGGCGTCTCTGGGATGTGTAGGATTTACCATTTATCTCAAAATCAGATTTTATCTGGTGTAGGCAATTGACATTAGCTGGCCACTRTATTTGCCCAGGAATAGCAAGCGCTGCTAAGCCAGACATCACAAAAATCTCTCCTTTCACATGCAAACACCTCCTTCCCTAACCTTTTTATTTGTTTATTTTCTAAATATAGGTACCCCATCTGCTCATTTTTTATATGACAATCTGCCTTGTTTCCATTTTATTCTTTACAGCGTAGTCACAGTTGACACCAACAGACATGCACTTACATGGGAAGAAGAGGTTTGAAAGGCAAGTCTAGACCCTGCAAGACGGGGCGCACCGGGGGGGTCTCGTCCCAGACCTGGGTGTCCTCGTCCCACCTGCCAGGCAAGGGACCTTCAGCGGGAGCGCGGGGGACTCCCGCTTCCCGCACCCTCTGCATCAGGCGCAATGAGGTTGCCAATCAGTTTAAAATTGACAGAACAGGCTTTGTCTCAACTTGTTTTCACGATAAAGCCATTACTGAGTAGGTCGAACACCACTTTTGGTTGCAGCCGTTTTCTGCCCTGCTGCCAGGGACGGAGGACGGAGGGGTGGTGGGTGGACGTGCACTAGAGCCGACCACGTCACCAACGTTTTAAGGGATTCAAAAATTTGTTGTCATTTCTTTCTTGAATTACTTCCAATATTTCACGTAGAAGCCCTTACACATTTTTCCTCCTAAAAAGTCATTTGTTCAACTTATTTCTCGTTATCTATTTGCCCGGTAAGAGTCTCCGTGACCTCCCCTTCTGCGAGTGCATGGAAGAAGCCATGGTTCATCCTGGCATCTGTTCAGCCTCACCCACCATCCTGCCCCACGTATTCGTGGCTGGAAATGGGCAAATTTGGGTTTTTGACAGAGAAAGAAGAATTGCTGACAATGAATGGTCATAAACTTGCTCCAGATTTTCTGAATTTTTACTTTAGGAAAATATGAAGTTAGACCAAAACTTCAAAACTTAATTTTCAGAGTCACCAATGAAATGTATGTGTTTTCTGATTTTAAGTCATTTCAGCTTATATTTTCGTTATTTTGATTAGAAATGTCTTTCAATATGTCTTTTCATTTCAGAGGCAAATGCTTAAGGAATGCTTAAAAAGGCAACAAAATATATAAAAGAGAATCAAAGTGTTAAACGAACCATTTTGTTTGACCTGAAATGACTTCTGGATTTCTTGGAACTGTCAGAACATTGAAAAGCCATTTATTTGCACAGCTTTAATTAAGCAACTGCCTCCAGTTATGATTTATGCTGTCATTCAGAAAATTAGACCTTCACACTGTGCTTAATTTTTGCCACAGTCCTTAAGGACAACATTTATGAACATAAGCTGAGGTTTGGGGTATTCCAGCTTTTAGATGCCTAGCTTGAAATGACTTCAGATYTCCAGAAATGCCTCTGCAAATCAGCCTCCATAAAGGAGATTTGAGTTGGACATTCAAAYGCCGCGGTAGAATTACTACTCATCTCTTAGAAACCCTGGGCTGATTATTTTTATTGCAGCAAAATACTGTAAATTGTATTTTGGTGAAAAGTGGCAGGTATTTAATGCCTTTTATAGTAATGTACATTCCAGTTTCATAACCACCTTTCRTAGCACCACATGAAGTGACAGCACTTTTCTTTCATTGCAGAGTCTCATGTACTGTAGTTGTAACAAAGACTTCCTACATATTCAGAAGAATTCCCATCTATCCTTGTCTGTTTGCTATATTGCATTAGATGGAGGCAAAAGAGTTAGTTCTGCCATGAACTTTGATATTTGTGTATTTCTCTTGAAGTCTGTAGGGCTGCTCAGGTACCGAGCATTGACATCAGTATTTCTGTGTGAGGCTATATGTGTATTTCTATAGATATGTGTGTGTATATATATATACATATATATATAAAAGCCTTCAGAAATGGAAAATCGGAAGGCTGGGGTATGTCTAATGGATTGCYGTAGTAACAGATTCAGATTCATACTCATCATCTCAAAACATGCAGCCAGAAGATGAAATGACTTTACATCAATCAAATTCTAAATGAATGTGTTATTAAGGATATTGTACAATATCAAAATAACTGTGTAAGAGCTGTCTGCATTCAGCACCTTTCATGGTTAGTGTATTGTCGTACGATAAGGGTCACTGCCTAAAACAAGAAAAAACAAAACAAGTAGAGAAAGATTAGCCACACCGTCATTTCTCACACATTCCTCTCTGTTGTGTTCTTTTTATATTCTATGCTAGATTTTTCTATCAAGGAAAAGAATACAACTCCCCCTTTTAAATGCATTTCTCAGTAACCAGCAGAGCCTGTGCTCTGTTCAGCACTAATTTCTATCTCACACTTCCAAAGCAAATTGAAGGCTATAAGCATTGCAACAACCCATCTAGCATTTGTGGTTTTTTCAGGCATGTGTTGCGGTGGCCAGCAATGGTCCCATAGCTACGATGTGGGAAGCTACCAATACCAAACGGATAGCACTGGTAACCAAACCAACASTAACACTCCTACCCTAACGATCCTCCTCTTAGTGATGGCCCCACGAAGGGTGCTGCAGGATGGCAGGAGGAGATTTCTTGGCTCCTGACCAAGGGAGCAAATCCGAAACGTCCATGAGAGGACTGAGATGCTGAGCACTGAGATGCTGAAGACTCCGGACTGGCAGGAATTCAGAGTATAGGTGTCAAGGTAGGTGGTAAACCATCAAGATCGAAGAGAACATGGAGAAATCATGCCGGAGGCAGATCAGAAAGATAGTCCTAGAGTGCAGTGCTGGCATCCCCTGTCCTGCTCTAGTTGCCTCCTTCCAGGATCTCATTTCTACTTCCACAACACCATCTGATGGTCCAGTTTCTGTGACTGTGGCATAACATAATCTGCAGAGCAAAGACTGGAAGAATAAAAAACTGGATCCTCTGCTGTTAAAATCAACAGGTAATATGCATCACAAATCTCACAGGACTCAGGATAATGCAGTTTAAACAACAGGAAGCAGAGAATACACACTTCTTTAAAAAAAAAAGGAAGAAAGAAAAAGCTCTGTACAATAATGACATCAGAGATAGAAAGGGCACAGTCCTCTGTAAATAATTTCTCCAACTATCTGAAGACTAAAAACATTTTCCAAATACTGTGATACAGAGATCAGAAGGCCAGGAAGGACCATATGCAGCAGCTAATGTGACCTGTTGTACCGACCAAGCCGTAGACTCTGGAATTAGAGCACCTCGTTTGGAAAGCACACAATTACACGTCGAGAACCGCCAGTTAGCTAGTTGTTAATGTGCTGCATGTTTATTATGTGCACTTTATATTATTCTGTTTTCTTAATTAAAATGTTATGTGGTACCAATTCAAATGCTGTACAGACATCCATTACAACAACACTATTACCTTTATCAACCAAGCTCATAATCTCATTAAAAGAAGACGTCAATTTGGTTTGACAGAATCTATTACCAGTACACCCTACTTGATTGGCATTATTTATATTACCCTTCCTCAATTTATTAATTGAGTCCCTTATCAGCTGTCCCATTATTTTTCCCGGCACCGCCGGCAGTCTGGCAGCCCTGTGCTGCCTGCGCCGTGCCGCGTGCCCGGTGCGAGCCGGGCCGGTCCCGAGGGAGCACCGGGGTCCAGACAGCCTCACGGGCAGATCTTTTAAAACACTTTGATTTATTTGGAAGTTCTGGCTTTTAAAGATCAGGCTTAGTAGCATCTTTCTAATGGATGTCCTGAGTTAATACTGGAATGAGAAGTGCTTTGTCTTCCCATGGTATGGCCGTGTCGTCTGGCGTTCTTCCAGGAGTAGACCTGCCACAGCTATTGGGTTCTCCTGCATTTTCTGCTTGGAAAGGTTTCCATTTCCATCTCAAAATGCACTAATCCTATAACTGGAATTATTTTTATTCATAATATTCATCAGAAAAGCCATTTTTACTGTTCTGACTCCCACTAGATACTGGGTTTTTTTCTGTCCTTCGCTTCCCTTAATATTATTCTCAATTTCTACCTCCATGCATATTCATTACCATTCACTTTCCCTTTATTCCATTTGCTCTCCATACAAATGTTTGCAGTTTTTCTGTAGGTCAGTTGAAGTTTCTTTGGCTCAGATATTTTTTTAGGCAGTATAGCCTTCTTTCTTGATCATACCGTATAGTGACCTTTTGAAGGACTTCAGGATGTTTTTATTAAATGGCTCGTAACTGTTTTCAGAATTTTAATGATTTGTTTACATTACGAAGTCTGGACTTCATTTTAATTCTAATAACATTTGTTACTGCAACCAGGCTGTGATCACTTGGATCCAAGCTGGCACCAATTTCTGGTGGTGTTATAAATTTCTCATTAATTGCTAAATGAGGCTTGATAGAAAGTTTCCCTGTATTACTTGGAAAACTCCCTCTTCTGCTCAGGGGTATTAGAATTGCCCAGAGTTGTACCAGCACCAGGAGATTTCCAAATTATGTCCCTTAGACCAAAGTTCGTGATGCTAACGCAGTGTCCTCGGCAGAAGACACTTGTGATCTGGTGTCTGTGGTCTCTCAGACCGTAGGTTTTTTTTTTTTTTTAGTGACTTCAGAAAATAACAGTTCCAGACTCTTCTGCTTTCTGTCCTCTGCTGCCGTCGAGACATCTCAGAGACTCCCGATTCCGCCGCCGCCTTCTCTATTTCCACACTCTCTGCACCGCCCCTTTCCAGCAAAGACCAAACGCACCCCTAGATCGGGGAGCATTCGGTTTTTAAAACCGAGCTATTTTAGGGGGCCATTTTGTGTCGTTGTCTTGCTGAAGTCTGCGCACCTTGGAAACCCTTCTTCTCCTTCTCAATGACGGTAACGTCCCTGCCAGGGGCCCGGTGAACCCTGCCGGGTTTGCTGTTGTTCCCCCAGCAGCTCCACAGCTGTCTGGCTTTGAACCCACGCCTGTGCCRGGGCGAGAGCAGTTTCCATCCTCTTGCACAGATGGACTTGAAACAGCAGAAAAGTAGGAACTGGAAGTAAAATAAATGCTATATTTCTATTAGAAAAAAATAGGGTTGTATGTTAATTTCTAAGATTTTGTACTGGATCACATTTTATTGCATTTTTGGTTTCCTGTTAATGTAGAGTTTAACATGCGAAATTCTAAGTAGTAATGACAATACGTTAATTAGGAAATAAATATAATAAATAAAACATGTTGCCGCTCTGGTTATCTTTTAGGTACTATCAGAAGTAATAAAGCACTTGACAGAAAACTTTGAGGGCGTCTTTTCTCCTCCCCCTCCAAAGGATCTGGACAGTTTCACTTGGGTGTTTGATCTGGTTTCTTGGTTTTATAGAGTGACATTTCATTAAAACTGCCCTTGCTGGAGTAATTGTTGTTGAGGATAAAGACGACTGCAAACTCTGAGTAGTGAATTGGTAAAAGCAATACAAATTATTTAGTGTCAGTATATTCATGTTTAAAATGTGATATCCGATGTAATTTCGTATCATTTAGGAGCACGTAAAGGGGGGGTTGCTGGTTGAATTAACACACAAGATGGTGTAAGAAGCATTTCAATTAAACTCATAGTCAAATAATATCGAGAAAATTCTACCTTTATTTGAAAGGCTGTGCATAAAATTATTCAGGCATCACCTTGAAAAAGGAGAATTCAGGGAGCATGCAATCGGCCCAAAGTTTGCTCCATGAATTGATGTCTCTTCCTCTTCATAGTATGCAGTTGTTTAACAGTGACATTTAATAATGTTTGTGAATAATTGCTTGACTTTACTGCTCATTACTTCTTTAAAAACCCAGGAAAATAGTAATAGCTCTTTGATTTTTTTTTAATAAGAAAATAATTGTCACTATAAAGGTTGAAACAAAATAAGTGATCTTTRCTTATAATTTGATAGTGTCGTTGCTGTTTCTCTGCTGTATTTAAATTCTTAAAAYCATAATTTCAACTGCAGTTGTGCAGACTCTAAAAAGAGGACTTAAAAGGCGAGTTATTAGTTTTTCTAAGCAAAAAGCGTTTTGAAACAATTCCTCACAATCCTTACTGCAGTAGCTGCAGATCTGCTAAGACAAAAAAGAGTGTCCACCCCGCACTTCGGCCCATCAGGTGGGGAGCGTTTTTGAGGGTCCCCACAGGAGGGTGTTTGCTGAGGCAGAGCCGAGCCGGGCCGGGGCAGTGCCAGTGCCCCCCCCCCAGCTTGGGTTTGCCAACGGGGCAGCGTCTCTGCGGGAGCTGCCGACGCCGCGGGAAGTGCCCTTCTGTCCGCAGCCGTTCTGCAAAGAGCGTGCAGCGGGAACGGGAAGGGCCGAGGCTGGCACGGCCTCAGACATCCGCGGAGGACCCGGGGAGGGTCGCTGCGGGAGGCGAGCTCGCCCTAAAGGCGAGCCGGGAGGAGGACGCGCCAGCCGAGTCCTGCCGGACCCCTGCTGCCTTACTGCTCGCTCGCCTCCGCAGAGCCAAGAAGGTTGAGCTCCTTTGACTCAGGGCTGTGAAGAAATACTCTGTATAGTATTCTGCTGTCGACAACTTTGATTACATCAGAGCAGGCATTTTGCCGACTTTAGTATCCATGGTAAAGCAACCCACGCAAAATTTCTGAACTCTTAATACCTTGCGGGCGGCCMCGTGCCTGGAGCAAAACTGAACCGACTTAATTGAAGTCCCGCTGAGAGCTGCAAGCATCGTGGCAGTCCCAGGCACAACGCAAGCCGGCCACAAGTGTCTTTATCCTGATCCATGCCCGGGTTCCGCAGCCTGCGGTCAGTCCTGCGCTGCCACGGTTTCCCAATGGTGCCCRTTTCTTGCTGGAGTGTTAAGAATTAGCTAAATAACTTTACTACCATGTGGGCATCTCCAGGCTCTGGAGATAAATAGACTTCCAGAGGAGAATGCCAAACGTGGGCATTAATAATAATGTTGTATTTGATGGGTTTTCCTCAATTTCCCATAAAGCAAAATATGGTAGAGAAACAATTGATTCTGTACTTATGTTTTGGTGTTCCAGAGAAAACTAGAGAGCTGTTTTTTGGGTCAGAGCTAAGATTTTATCAAAGCATATTTTAATTGGAATTATCCAAATAATTGGCTATTATTTGATTTTTAATGAACTTCTTCATTTATTACCTTACTTTATAAGTGGATTTAAATGAAAGGACTTTGTTGTTGTATTTTTTTTTTTATTGTTTGGAAACGTATTTTTTGATTTTTCCGTATGTTACCACAGACTGGGGTTAACTACTAATTTGACTGGGAAACTGTTCTTGGCACACTTATCTTTTTTGTCTGGGGACCACCCGATCACAACTGCCAGGCTCCGGGGGCTGGACAGCAAGCGATTTCAGGATGCTGATTCCACACTAGTGGAGGTGGATATACGGGTTGTTTGTTCAYATAGTGCATCTCCTTTGCTGTCTGTGGTGGGCAGCAGGGGCTCTACCCTTTCCTTTTTGGAAAGACCATTCAAGCGCAGATCCATGATCTATTTTTAAGTCAGCCTCTTGCAAATCCTACCTTGAGTAACGAGACACTATGAAGAGCTGTGTAGACCCCTTTTCCAGAAGGTTCGCTAAGAAGATACACACAAAATGTGCCGACAGCTCTCATGAGGACTCTCACTCTTAGCATTACAAATAATCATTTTTAGTTATTTCTGTTTTGAGGGGTACTTGCGCTAAAAAGCAACCAGCGGTAGAATTGCACTGGCTTTGGACATACAGACTATACAGACTTCTGCTCTACCCTCTTTGAAATGTACAGCCATAAAGCATCTAAGCTCAAGGTCCTGAATTATGAACTCTATAGGATTACAAAGACTTTTCACCAAATTAAGGACAAAGCACAAATATGCATCTCATYAAAAGCAATCTCTAGTCTACATCATGCATTGGAAACCAAGGCACTAATGCAGCACTTCTCCAGAGGAAAGTCCTCCCCTGAAAGCCTCTCCTTTACTGACACTGTAATCACTAATTAAAAAAATATTAAAAATATCAAATTCATATACATGCAATATAATTCCTTGTCACMTGACGTAAATTGGTGTAGTCCTCTGTAGTAAAATACAGCTTTGCTGACTTTTTACCCTCKGGAGAGTAGGTTATTGTGGTTCTCTAACATCATTCATTAGTTTTAAAATAGCAAGTAGCCCTCTCTGCAACATGCAAAAGTGGATCCTCATCTTTTCAAATGGGTTTGCAATAATTTGACTGTCATATTATCCGGAGAAACAGAAAAGACTACAGGATCTTGTTCAAAAATCACCRTTCTTTTTAAATACATACTTTAAAAGAGAGGTCACTGCACAGGCGGTGTATAGATGCACATGTACTATTAGTTTACACATGAGAAAGAAAACATAGGATGGATCTACAGGATTGTCATGTGGTGTCAAAAAATAYGTCTCCAGCGGATCCCTTGTACTCCCTATAGCGTACGCCAAAACACAGAATCTGCAGTGAYTGGAGTTCGGTACGAGGAGGCACCCCGGGAATGTTTCTATGCTAGCCAGCTGGAGACGCCTGGGCACCCTCTCAGCACTGCCTGGTGACTGTTTGAAAATGTGATGGACACRAAGAGAAGCAAATAACACAGTTATGAAAGAAAATTATTGAACAAACAGTTCTCTCATCGATTTTTCGTAGTCATTGTTTGATGCTGCCTTCTTGCACGAGGAGGAGCCCCAGGAGGCCATCGCCTGCTTGGGACGAGCATCCCCCCAGAAGGTGAGAAAGCCGTAGCAGCGTACAGCCTGTCTTACATCCCATACCAGGGCTTTAGTAGGAAATTAAATAGGCTCCCGTATAAAGTACAAGGATTAAGATAGTGATAAGAAGTTAAACCAACACATTTCCACAGCTATTACTTGACAGACGGCATTTCTTACTAGGGAAGTTACTCTGCACTAGAGGGGAACCCTTCTCCCTGGGTGCCCAGTAGAAACGGGGAGCCAGCGCTCTTCTGCGGCAAGGGAGAGGTCCACCCTCCACC
The DNA here is from genome assembly GCA_030449065.1 of Oceanodroma leucorhoa. Classification (NCBI taxonomy): domain Eukaryota; kingdom Metazoa; phylum Chordata; class Aves; order Procellariiformes; genus Oceanodroma; species Oceanodroma leucorhoa. The sequence goes on along the minus strand of JASVER010000235.1, from coordinate 38,294 downwards.
CACAGGTCACAGCGCCCGTCTCCATCTTTCTCCCCAGGGATGGCACCTCCACGAGGCCTTTCTCCTGCAAAGCTTTTTTTTTTTTTTTAAATTTGCTTCCCACTGAAGTAATTTCAAATAGGAAGATGTCTTATGGTGGGTYTGCAAACAGAAGAGTCCTAAGGGGCAGATTGATGGAAAACACCGTGCTTAGCCCTTGAGAGCAGATCCTTACTTTTATTTCTCGAAAAGCAATCACAGAGGAGACAGGGCTCTGGCTGTGCGTAAGAGCAGGTTTGTCTTTCATGTATCTATTCATTCGTGTGCGGGAAAGAGTCTCTCAACACAAATATTATTCACTTCTGACTTCTTTTTAAGCTTAAAGTTGTTCGGTAATGAAATGAGAGAGCAATCTAATCAAAGCAATACTTGCTATGTTGCTAAGTAAGAACAGTCTCACAATTCGCAGGCTCAATCATTTTCTAATCACAATTAATGTCACGTTAGCTAAAGAATCACAAGTGAAAAAATAAAGGGATGGGCACTCTAAGCAACAGAAATATGGTGAAGGCTCAAGTACTGCTCATTTCCAAAGCCTCCTGAGCTCAGATTACTATATAATCAAAATCCTTCTCTTGGAAAATTGAAGAAACCAGATAGATACCCTTAAAATCTGCAGGCTTCTCCTAACTAGAAGTAGAGAACAGAAGCTTGCTGTAACAGAGCAGAAACAAACACTACTTAAATCTAGGGAAAATTTTTTGGTGGCTGTACCAAACTTTCAAATAAAAAAACCTAATCAAACCCTTTCCATAGCAGTCCCGTCTGAGAAAGGGGACTTCCACAGGGGCCGTCGCCATCGCAGCCTTGTGGAAATGCCCCTGGAGTCAGAGGGCTTTTCCAGGGTGGCTGCAGGCAGGGAGGGGACGGGCAGGACCTTCGGAAAGTGGAAGCCGGGCTGTCCTCCACCGAGGCAGGCTCTGCCTGGCCCCCAGCCCCCCCGGGGACAGAGGTGCTTTGCTAGGACCAGAGCCGGCTGCTGAAGCAGCGCTTGCTGAKTTCCAGAAGCAGCCCCGGACATCGAATGTGACATCGTAAAAGGCTACTTTATTAAACTTTGAAAAATACAGAATTTATGGTGAGGTTGACTAGCCCGGTACACTTTTATCCTTCTGATAATTCAAACTGCGCTGTATTCTGGATGTATTTGACAACAGAGGGAATCCRGATGTCATGTGCAATCATGCTTACCCATTTTCTCAGAGATTAAATCAAGCCAGTGAATTATAGTTTGCAGATAGCAGTGTCAGCAGCTCCTGACCCTCTGTATTTGTTGCTCTCCAGAAGGAAAACATTGGGAGTACCTCTTCCCCAGGAAATTTAAAGATCTAAACTGAAACATGAGTCCAAAAGTGTATGTGACATTAAAAGGAAGAAAGGCAAAGAGTTAGTTAACGAGAAACAAACGTGAAGTGATGCAGTTGTATTTGTCAGCTGCTGTTATAACCCTATCACTCATGGTTTTCCCATATAAAATCATTTCAAATTGAAATTAAACCTTCCAAGCCCTCCACTTATCCCAACTGACAGCCTGCAGCGATCGCTGGTTGGCTCATCCTGTCATTTCATCAGCAGCTGTCACTTTTTGTAGGTAGAAGGATTTAAAGGATAAGGGAAGAATTCTTTCTTGACATGTCTCAGGTGTTTGAAGGAAACAAGCAGTTTATAGATCCATCAGGACATGGAGGACCAGTGGTACCCTAAACCTGAGCCTCTGAGATGGGGAACCCTGCACACCTGCCTTGCGCTCCGTCCCAGCAGTAAGGGGACCACCTAAGATGGCTAGAAAGGCTCTTCTGAACAGCGTAAAAAGACAGAATATTATCAGAAAAAGTAAAGCCAAGCCTACCAATGGGTGGAAATTTACATCAGATATCTGCTGATATAAGAAATGCAGAGTTTGACCAAATTATTTTAACTGCTAGTTATGTTGAAAACAAAATAATTACTTGACAGTCTCATTATTTGTCAAGGACAAGCATATAAGAGTGGGAGGTGCTCCGGAGCGAGCCATCCAACAGCAAGAGCATCATGTTTACGTGTCAAATAAGCCTTGAATACACCTATTGCTAAAGACAGACGAGTGTCAGCCCACTCGGGGCTCACCCACCCAGGGAACGGTTGTCCCGATCTACCAGGACCCCGCAATCTGCTGTTGGGGTGCTCGTCCCCCCCCGAGGGAGCAGAGGCTGTGGGAGACAGACGTGCTGCTCTGCACCACCCCGGGCAGGGAGCCGCAGACAGCCCCGGCTGAAACCCCCCGTCCCCCCGTGCCCACCTGCCCCCCAGCCCCGGGACAGAAGCCGCTCTYGTCGGCAGCGGGACACGATGCCCATCTCCTGGGGTCGTAAGGGGCAAAGGAAATCCTAAACCCAGCACACTTGTGAACAGTATCTGGTCAAAATTTGGGAAACTACTCAGTGGAACAAACTTATTTTGTCCTCAAACCCACAAATAATTCACCCTAAATTAAAAACTATAAATGGACCTTCCTTGAGAACTACATCTATCTCAATTCCTCTAATCGAATAAGAAAGGTTAAATGTCCTATCAAAAGAGTACGAACTGAATCCGTGTGACAGAGTTAAAGAATGTGCATATTAAGTCCATTTAGGGAATTAAATGGGATGTGTATTGTCTCCTCTAGAAGCACTTGTCCTTACAAGGGGCCTGCTGAAGCTGTACAAGAAGAAAATAACAACCAAGAATTCAAGCAACAGTTTTGAGGCGTCACAAGAAGGAAGGAGGTCTTGACTCAGTAGTCAGCCAAAAGTCTTAGGAAGAAAGTCACCCCTGAGAAAACAAGCCACAGGCAAAAGGTCCCGAATGTGCTTGTGAAGCATCGATATCTTCTGCCAGACTGCCAAAGGCAGAAGAAGTGAGATGTGCCGACGTGGATGTTGACGTCCCCCCAGCAGACAGGGACCTTCGGACAAGCCCTCCAGCAGCGCAGGGAGGCAGGGAGGGGAAGGTCTGTGTGGGTCTGCTCTCTGGAGCATGGTCAAATGCCTCGGATCCCAAAGCGCTTCTGGCGCCTGGAGAAGGCTTGGGCACAGCAAGGAACCTCTGCCTTTMATTTCAGAAAGTATTTTTCCTTCTGCTGTTCAAAACACCCAAGCGAAAGTTGCTTGGGGCAGCTGCCTTCTTTCTGACAAGAGGTAATTAGCGCTCTGGATTTGCACTAATTGCAACATTGCTCTTATATCAACCCAGGTTCAAATCCAAAACTTAACTGTCATAAGAGAAAGTAAAATTATACCACTATTTTCACTCTTTTAGCAAACGGAAGACAAAATAGAAACCGTATTCCCAAGAATATATTAAGAGAAAAAACTTGTTACTCTTTGCTCCGTTACTGGAAGGATGATAAATTTACTGTACTTATTAAAAAAAAATGGTAGGTCCTTATAAATTAAAGCAATGTGTGCTTTTGGAGGAAAAAACCCAACCAAAACCCCAAATAAAAAAACCCACCCCTGTGTTATTGCTTCCCCTGAGTATATTTTAGGACAGTTGCTTACAGACCTGCAGTGCTGGGCTCCCCAGTACCAGAGGGATGTGGACATACTGGAGAGAGTCCAGCAAGGAGCCACCGAGATGCTGAAGGGTCTGGAGCATCTCTGGTATGGGGAGAAGCTGGGAGAGCTGGGGCTGCTCAGCCTGGAGCAGAGCAGGCTCCGGGGACCTCACCCACGTCTACCARCACCCGCAGGGAGGGTGCCGAGAGGACGGAGCCAGGCTCTTCCCAGTGGTGCCCGGACCAGAGGCCGTGGGCACACGCTGACACGCAGGAGGGTCCCTCTGGGCATCAGGAAACACTTTGTCAGGGTGACCCAGTGCCACCAGGGAGGTGGTGGAGCCTCCATCCTTGGAGATACTCAAAAGCTGTCTGSACATGGCTCTGGGTGGCCCTGCTTGAGCAGGGGGGTTGGACCAGACGATGTCCAGAGGTCCCTTCCAACCTCAACAAGTCTGTGATTCAGTGATTATGTGATTTTTGGTTATAGACCTTGCCTACATTAAAAATTAAATTTATCTTTTGACAATAGGCTGTTGACTAAAGGGCTTTTTGGTTTTGGTGAATTAGTAATGTTGGTGATTGGTTAAGGAAACCAGCTCAAGGAACAGAAATCAAAAGTAAGCAAAGGTTGATTTGCAAATATAATGCTGAAATGGCCACAATAATACGCTATAAATTAGGCACCACAGAAATTTCATAAGGTCAGTGCTCTTTCCTGTTTATGCAAGGCAGCAGCGTCCAGAACAGTAATCTCCTAGGGGGAAAATGCAGACAGAGCATTGAAAGCCAGTAAATAATAATGCTAATAATAAACCCAAGAAGCACTATACAAGGCATTTAAGATACTATTTTTCTTGGCAGCTGCCCAGTAAAAACAAATTACAAGGTAAGGATTGGCTGCAGCAAGCTGGCAGAGCTGGCTGAGGAGCAGAAGCTGTGGTTCTACCTTTGGCTGAAGTCAGAACATCCCACCTGAAGTCAGAGCATCCCAAGTATCCCACCTGAAGTCAGAGCATCCCCCCAGGGTGGCACGTCTACAAAAAGACACATTTTTTTTTCTTCCTCGCTGTGCTGGCCATACCATATTTCAAATGCACACCTGACTGCCTGTCATTTATACTTCACCCCCTCCTTTAAAGCATACTGGCCTGAGTGCTCATCTTCATGCAGGAGACACCAGGACATTCACCTCTCCTCTCTTCCTTTGCCAGGCGYGTGGGGCTGCAGTGTTTGCATCACTTAAACTCCCCTCTTCCATCATGATGTCTGTGGGCAGTAATTAGCACACGCTTCAGTTTACTTCGTAATAGGAGGCTTTGTTCTCGCTCATCATTCATTTCTTACTTAACCGTAAAAACCTGGAAGTCGCATCAACTTGAAAAATATGTTTAAGGAGCATAACARCGTACAAATATATTGGAAGGGCATAAACATAAAGGATGTGAGAGATTTGTTTACATTGGTAGAAGAGAGAAATTACTAGGAGTAACAGGGTGAAATTAATAGAGAATAAGTTTTCAGGCCAGTTGTCAGCCTACAGTGCCTCCAGCAAAGGGGAGGAGGGGAAACCCTGGCATTAAAGACCTCTAAAACAGGCCAAGGTAACTGTGTCATGGACAGCTGGACTTTAGACATTATCACCTCCAGTGTGATCTCATCTTCTTCCTTGGAGATCCTCCACTGCAGGATCCACGGTGGTTCCTCGGTCACAACAGTCGGCTTATACGTATGACACATCCGAGTAGTCACCCACCCCAAACCAGGAAAGGTTTGGATCTGGGAGAGAAAGATGTGAGGCTGCCGGTGACAGAGGACAGGAGAAGGGAGCTGTTATGTGGGGCTGGAGGGCAGCAGAAGAAGGTGATGGAGATGTGGTCCAGGGCCACTGGCAACATCCTGCAAGAAAAGGCTGAAGGTCTGGACCATTCAGAAAAATCCCCTGGCCTATTAGGCTCCAGCCAAACATCACAAATGGAGTCTACGAGATTATACTAAAAACTCAGGACGTTAAATGCAGCAGCAAATTCCATTATTTTCCCCCATGCTTGTACAGAAAAAATAAGCAGTCGATAAGAAACAGTACATGGCGAGATCTCCACGCCACTCAGGTACTGAAGCGAGGACATCAGACCACATCCCCTCCCGAACACCGAATCGAACTGGATTGCCGGGAGCAGGAGGACGTGTGGGCACCGCAGTCGCGGTGACGGCTGCTCAGCTCCCGGGGGAAGCCTCTGTCCCTGCGGCATYGCCTTGTGCGGCCGGCGGCCCTAACGCAGGGTTGCAGAGGATGCCCGGTCGCTCAGGTCTCACCAGGAGCGGAGCATCCCTCCTTGCACCCGCCGCTCTCCCCGGGAGATGGGTGGGTGGCCTTCTCTTGGTCAGCCTGATGCTCATGGCGATATAATTAACATGTCCTTATCTAACTGATCGTTCCAGTTGGTGTCATTAATATACATGAATTTCCTCATAAAACTACTGTCAAAGATTTTTAAAGTAGGGCAATCGTTGGATATTTTCTCCAGAATAGCTGTAATTAAGTGACAAAAATATGATTACTTGAAGACTCAGTTGGATAATTTACTTTTCCTTCATTCTTTGGAAGTTCCACTGATTTTTCCAGATGTGGTGACAGTTTGTACATGGTAGATCTGGATCGTGGATCAGATAATTCCAGGGCAGGGCAGAGCCTCTCTTCCTCAGCCCGATGCCGGGGAGCGGCACCCAGCTGCCTGCCGGCCGGCTCTCCTGCCTCTGAGCCAGGAGCAGGAGGATGCTGGGGGATGCAGGGACAGACAGTGGTCCTTTCCCACCCTCAGTTTCCAGTCAGCTGGACGCAGTCGGCTGCACCTTGGGAAAAATGCGCAGCGAATGGTGAAGTCTCCCACAGCTGTTTGCACAGGTCTCTGCCTCTTTTCTCATAAATTTGACTTGCTCCACAGTCTTTACCGGCATTTATGGGACTATGATAATCTCAAGGCCTCTGAGGTGCCTTATATATAGGCTAGGAACAGACCATACATCTTTATTTCAGGCTTTCTGAAAACCCAGACAGACCTCATTTTCTGAAGTATTTCAGGACACTTTTTTCCTTTGTGTGTTTTAGATAACTATTATTATTTTTCAAAACAGCTGGGCCTGAAAAAAAAACACAGCAAGCTGCTGTTGGCAAGGAGGTCTGGTCCTCCAAGGTCCCTCGAGCCCCGCTCGCTGCAGGAGACCCGGACCTGCCCAAACACGGGGGCTGTGTGAGCGGGTCAGACCCCGCTCCTGCTAGCCAAATCTCTGCTCTGTGCCACCGCCCCGGCCCCGACGCGTGCGTATCGCTCCCCTTTCTTACGTGGCAAAAGGTTCGCTCCGGGGTTGCAGAGAGCTAATAAAAAAGGTTGCCGGGCGTGATTTGTATTCTGTAAACCGAGAGGGCACGTTTTCCCGAATCAATGAGGTTCTGAGAACAGAAAGTTCAACCCATTAGTTAGGTGAGGAAGGTACATCATGGCACGGACGCCTTAACGGGAAGCTGGGGATCAATTTCCAGTATCAGCCCAACTCCGACGAGCGCTTCTGCCGAGACCGGCGCTGGCGCAGCCCCTGGGCGGGCGGTGGGGAGCCCGGCACCCCGCAGCTGCCGGCACCAACCCCTGCCCCCGTTCTGTGCATGTGCACATCTTCCTTCTGTAGATACAGCAACCGGTTATACGGCTGTGTTACCGGTTGTACCGGGCACGCGAGGACGCCCATTAAAATACGGAAATGTAGGGCTTGAAGTTGCGAGTTGCCTTTCCTTGATTATGATACAGTGACATATATCAATGCAGAGGAGTGTGCACACAGTGTTCCTAAAATGTATTTAACAGGAACACGGCATACATTTTAAAAGACTACATTTCCCTTGCGGGGAAAGTGTGACTCTGAAAAAAGAAAAAAACTCATTATCAACATTTCCACTAGAAAAAAATAACAGAAAAAAAAGTAATCCTGGAGAAACTGTTGACTTTCTTTTCAAACAAAAAATGTTCTAAAAGCATTTCAGATTAATAAACACTGTTTACTGTTTCATTTAGAAGAGTGTCCTGGTTTCGGCTGGGATAGAGTTAATTTTCTTCCCAGTAGCTGGTACAGTGCTGTGGTTTGGATTTAGGGTGAGAAGAATATTGATAACACACCGATGGTTTAGTTGTTGCTAAGCAGTGTTTACACTAGTCAAGGACTTTCCAGCTTCCCATGCGCTGCCGGGTGCACAAGAAGCTGGGAGGGCGCACAGCCAGGACAGCTGACCCAACTGGCCAATGGGGTATTCCATACCGTATGATGTCATACTCAGTATATAAACTGGGGGGAGTTGGCCGGGGAGGGGTGATCGCTGTTTGGGGACTGGCTGGGCATCCGTCAGCAGGTGGTGAGCAATTGCATTGTGCATCACTCATTATGTATATTCTATTATTATTATTATTATTATTATTATTATTATCCCTTCCTTTTCTGTTCTATTAAACTGTCTTTATCTCAATCCACAAATTTTACTTTTTTTTCCAATTCTCTCCCCCATCCCACTTTGGGGGGAGTGAGTGAGTGGCTGTGTGGCATTTGGCTGCCTGCYGGGTAAAACCACAACGAAGAGTCGGTTCCTTAGTAAACAAACTTTTGATAGAAATTTTACAACCCATCTTTAGCAATAAACCTTATATAGCACCTGAACAGCAAAAAACACAGGCCAAACCCTGAAAAAAATGGTAACCTCTATTTAAAGATATCAGGTGTAATAWTTTAAAATAATTCTTCATTATTTAGCAGCTGCAAGATTTTGAAGATCGGATTAAGACAGCATTGTGTTTACTGGATTGCTGGAATTAATTCGCTTACTGCGAATATCTCACCGCCCCAGGACGACCTGTGCCCTGTGCATTGCTCTGCTGCCGGATGCGCTCTCCCGAGGTGTACGTCAGACCTCTGTTAAAATACCGGGCTTAGTGGGAGACCCCCTCGTCTGAGCAGAACCGGGGGCAGCTGYTGGGCCCCCAGCCCAGCCCCCGCCCCCAGCTCTGCCCGGCGCTCGCCTGCAAAACGGAGCAGATTTAGGGGGGGTTGGTTCAGTAAGGACCCCGAGCAACGCTGGRTCCATTTCAGACACTGCCAGCACAGTCGCTTTAGTCGGAGGAATGTCCCTTCCTGCTATGAAATTTCTCGGAAGCGCTTGTTTAAATGCAGCTGGCGCACCGCCGTGCGGGGGGTTTGCACCCAGAGCTCCGCTGGGTTCCCTTCCCCGGCACRCCAGGGAGCCGGGGGGCCACGGCGCGGGCGGGGTGCGGGCAGCGGGGCGGAGGGTTTGGCGTTTGGATCAATGCACACAGATGGAAAACAGCACTTCATTCGTCCTGGACTGCTGCGCCGTCCTTTCTCCTTCCAGCAGCCAGCAGATACGAGGGTCCTTGCCCCCCTTAGAGAGCTATAGGTGACCCCGTCCTCGTGGCGTGGGTCCCTGCCTGCCCGTCCCAGAGGGAGCAGATCTCTGCCCCTCCGCTGCWGTCTGACCTTCTGCGGGCTTCCCTCTGGGAACGGCGGCTGGTTCGGAACTGAAAACAGGCAAGGCCGTAACAGGAACGGCCTTTCCTATGAGCGTTCATCAAATCTGAAGAGCATCCCTTCCCTCTTCCCACGTGCGTGCCCATTGGATTCCCATTTGTCATCAGCGTAACGATTTTAGTAATATTGTAACTTAAAGTAAATTTTTTGACCATAGCTTGTTTTGAACCACTCATGTTTTATTCTAATTAAGGCTAATGTTTTTAATCATCACTGGCTTTAAAGCAAAATTTGGTTTGGACTTAATAAATGATAATTCACATTGTAATATCTATGCAGGATCTACATTTTCTGTTTCAGTGAATTAATTTTCCATCTTCAAATTTGAATTGAAAGAAATTGAAATTTCTTAAAGTCATTTTGAATTAATAAAAATATTTTGCTTTAATGAAATTGAAATGTCATGACCTTAATCTTCAAAAGTCTTAATTTTTTTAAGTGTAAGCACTAATGACTTCACTTGGACAAGCTCTTTGGAAACTGAAGATCAAAAACATTCCATTAATACTGTTGAAACGAAATATGTCAACTCTACTGAAATACTTGATTTCAGTGTTTTAAAAACAAAATTYTATTGAACTTTTTGTTTGATGTTTTAGAATTAACCCGATTTAAATGACAATAGAATTTTTCACTGAAAAATCATTTTACTTTGAAATGTAACTAACATACAGAAAATAATCAACTGAAAGCTTTGAAGTATCCGAATCCTCTGAACTACCTATAGCTGAGGCATAAACAGAGCCTTGCACTTCAGAGTCAGCACTTCAGAGGACTTACAGGCTGCATAGAGAAAAATAAGTGACATCTATCTAAGGAACTGGGCTTTTCCTAACAGTCAAAAGGAGTGAGAGAGAATTACCATGCTAATTAACCCCCCGTCCTTGCCATTAGTACAGAAACTTAAGCAATCCTCTTTGGAAGGGCTACGTCCCCACCACTCCAGGGTTTTCCTTCTTCCCAGCTCCGGTGGAAGGGAGTCCTGGAGAAGAGTTGCCCTTGAGTGTTATGGGTATCTGCAAAAGAGAGAAAATTCTCCATAAAATCGTGTGCATACTTGAAGTTGGACTTGTAAAGTATTTGAATACTTCTTATACCCAAAATTTCTTAATTAGTCTCATTATATAGTAGCAGCATTCTCTGGAAAGAATTCAGTCATCCCTAAAATTATTTGCTAAAATAAATGAGAATGAAAAGTGACATTATTTGTTAGAATTCTATCTAAAATTGCGCCTTGACATAAGGAGAACCGAGATACTGTTTTTATAACATCAACAGCTCCTGGCATATGAATTGCAGCTGTGTGTGTGAACAACAAAAGCTTCCAGACAACATATGTGTGTACGTGTATTAAACATTTGTACTTCTGTCTCTTTTTTAAAAAAAAATACACRGTTATTTGCTGAAGACATTCCATATACTATCTTTTCCACATGGGATGCCTCAATTTCATTCAGTTTTGCACTCCTGAATCTTCTCTAACAGGTGGCGTGTGTAAAAATAATCTCTGCCTTTTTCAAATGCAATCTCACTGCATTGCCAAGTGTTTAAAGTTCACATGACAGGTATAATGAAAGGTTTTGTAAGAAAGCCATCATGTAGTACTGAAGAGTTCAACATAATTATTGGATGCAGTACTTAAGGCACACTACATATTTGCTTAACAAAAAGTAATTGAGAAATAACATTAGTACAGTGCCAGGGACGGGGAGGCTTTGTTCAASATTTCTGTGTGGGCATAACGAGCGTATTAACTAAAGTGCCCCATTTATCTCGCCACAAAACCCACAAGTTGTAATGGCAGTGCACGTGACGGGAGGCAGGGAGAGGAGAAGGGACGTTAGCTCGGTGCCGGCGTGGCCATCGTCTGCGGGCCAGCCCGAGCCGGGGGGAGCACCCGGGGACGCGGGGTCCGGGCTCTGCCGGTGCCGCCGGCCCCGCGGCACGCTGCCGGCACAACCGTGGAAGCTCCGCAGAGACAATATTGTGGGTATTTCAGTCCACCTGCGGCAGGCGGTGGGCCCGGTTTTGCCTGTAGACCTTGCGGTGGGGTGCCCCTCGGCCGGAGGAGCGGGGTCCCTGTGATGGGGGGTGTCCCGCCGCCCCAGGGGTCCGGCCAGGGCTGCGACGGGGCTGGGCGGGAAGTCCATCCCCCAGGCCAAAACTTCAGCATGTCTGGAAGGAGGTGTACGCCTCGGGAATATCCCCTCGGGAAGCAAATCCCTTCCCTACAAGGGAGCATCCTCTCTCTCGGATCCTCACCTCAGGTTAATCCATGCGAAGGCTGTTTCGGTGCCGTCCCCTTCTTGTGGCCGGCAGCGGTACGTTTTCTGCAGCCTCACCGCCTGTTTGCAAAGACACGTAACCCTGGCAAAAAGTGAAGAAGAAATTTATTTATTATATTTTGCTTTTAGACACCTCTGTCCAGGCACAGTGGCACCAGTTTTAATTGATTATACTGCAATTTTCCTCAACTTCTCCAGCAAATATGATGCACTGTCGCACCTCAATCACCTTAGCAGGAAGCTGCTCCAAAGACCTTATCATTCCAATTTTTTAACACATTCTGTGTTTGTGTGTGTGCGTTTGGTATTTGACTCTTATCTCATCTCCCAGGCCGCTGCAATAAACCAGTATTTCTTAGCAAGAGCCATTCTCATTCTCAGACCTAATAAAAAAGTCTGTATCACAAAAGGAGGCTGTTGGCCCTTCCTTTTTTATGATTAAAGTTTTTTTATTGTTCTACAGATAAAGCAGACAGAAAGTATTTTTGCCCATACTTTAGTCACAGACAGTCTGTCACTAATGAGAGGCTTGTGCCAGCACACACAAGCAGCACATCAAAACATACACAAGGAAAACAAGTATTTTTCTCCTGTTCAAAAGTCTACCTACCCRAACGCAGGGTCCCATAGATGCACATCATTAACTCAGCGACCAGTATACAGTCCAGCCTCAAAGCCTCGTTTGGCCGCTCCCGCAGCTGGAAAGGAGCATCTGGCTCCACTCTCTAAAGCATCACGTTATTTTATAGGAAACCAGGATAATTACACATTCTCCGTTGCAATGTGCCATCTCCACTGTTACTCACAGACGTGCCGCAGAAATCAATACCAAGCTCGGTGTTGATAACTAGCTAACGATTACTAACTATGACTTTGGCATTGTTCCTTTYCTCCTTCCTTCTAGTGTTAAGCAAAGTGAGGATTACCGGTGACCCTTCCTTGTTCTGATCCCGGCAGCAACACCGCCACTTGCTTCGAAGCGAGCCCCCAGCTGCGTTCCCGGGGGATAGAAGACCCTCTGCCACGCGGCAGACCAGCGTCCCAGCGCTCAGCCCAGAGGTGATGGGGCCGGCCAGCACTGCAGCCAGCTCACCGCCCCACACCTCGCAGTGCCGTCCCTCTTCAGAGATCACTGCTACCTAAAAATTACGGTCTAACGACACCGCAGCGTGCAAGCCTCAGCAATTTATCGTTAACTACATCCTTGCTGGTTCAGCAGTGCTCCCCACCCAGCGCTCGGGTCACATATTGGTGTCCAAACAGGCATTTCTAGTCCTTGGGTCTTCTTGGCGCTGTTGACCCTTGAACCAGGACGAGCTGCCCATACCTTAATTTTGCTATCTTTATCAAACATTTTCAGCTGAACTCCCAGCACATCCAAGATGCACTTGCTCCTTCACTGACAATGCATCCAGAGATATACTGACAGAAAGGTGATTACATATAAAAAAAAAAAAAAAGAAAAAAAGGGAGGAGATAAATATTTATAAGTTCTTTAATCAAACATGTAGAGAGAAAAAAAAAAAGACTAAAAAAGGCAATGATATTAATAGTGTTCGTATATGGACTATTCAGTGTTGCTAGTATAGAAAACACAGTTGACATTTATTTTTGTTATGACGGTCAGGATTGAAGTTCAATATCAGGAGAAACTGCTGCAGAGTTAGGTTCTCTCTTGATGCATTTATTGGTCTATTTTATCTAAAGCTCTCAAGTTTCCATCTTATTCCTTTATCTTGTCTTGGCAATAGCACTGAATATTGATAAGTAACTAAATGTAGACAGTTTCCCAGGTAACTTCTCCTTGTACTGAAAAGACAAATTTGCACTTTTTTGGGTGCCATATGGGTCCAATTACCCATTAACTTACAGGGAAACCGGTTGGATCTATTATTGCATTAAGGTGTACAATACGTGAGCTAAGATTTTTTTCCTACTGGCATTTGCTTGCTGGCATTTAAATTTCCTGTCAATCACAAGACAAGMAAGTTATTTTCACTGTGCCATTGAGACTAAACTGTCATGAAGAAAACATCACAAAAGGCACAAAAACTGTACCTTTTTGATGGTACAACATGATTATCCAGATCTTACATTTTGTTGTGGTTTCTATTGATTATTTTTCTGCCTTTTTTTTTCAGAACAAAGTTCTTGCTTTGATGCTTTTCTTTGATAAAGTTATAAAGCTGTGCCAAAGATTTGAAATCTGTCATGGGACTTCTTTCTTCACAAGAACAAGTTGCAGATGATGTCCTCCGTATTTTTTAAAAAAAGCTGCATGCCTCTCAATCAGCAAATATTATTCCATGATACTGTGAGTCTGTCATTTTTTCATCTCTGCTTTTGTCTGAATCTTACTGAAATATTAACTGGGTTCCTTACAGAGGACACGAGATCCAGCGTCTGCTCGGCACATCGCTATTAATATTTATTCCAAGGGGACTTCAGGAGAACAACCACCACCTGCCCAGGCTCCCGCGCCCGCCCTGGGAGGGCACCCGCTCGCGCCCGCCTGCGTGAAGCCTCCCCGAGCACTGGAAGGTTTTCCAAAACAGCCGTCCCAGCCTCATCCAGCTTAAATTACTGTTGCACTGGGAGGAAATAATACGGAGGTTTCACTCCCATGAATCAAGAGATTCATGCTGTTCGACCACATATATAAAAATTACTCAAATAGGGAACAGCACCATGGCTGCCCTGAGCCTTTGCTTTGAGGCTGTTTCCTACTGATCCTCTTTTCATCAGTATTTTTCCCCAGTTTGCGTGATCTATTTTACCTCTGCCCAAGGGAAGAGCTCCTGACAACGTGCAATCCCCCCACCAGGACTCTGTATGGTGAAGCAAATAAAGCTGTGTCCTCCTTGATCAGAGGTCCATCTCTTTTCAGTACCACAGCCATCCAGCTTTACATCATGATGATCTGCAAAGGTTTTGTTCAAAAATACTTGTTTGAAACATTCCCAAAGAGGCAAATGCCTATAACCACCTCTTCAGAACCATCTCTGCCTGCTCTTGTGTTGTAACGAAGCTGAAGMTGAAGACTAAGTCTTAAATGTAGTTGAAAGAAACCTGAATTAAATCAGAACAGATTTAAAAATATATTTCTGTTTCGTTTGAATATCAACAGGAGGGAGGGCAATGTGATCAGAGGCAAAGAGTAGAACTCAAAGCATGGAGGATGACAACAGGCTGTGAGACCTCCAAAAGCAATTAAACCGTTTAGAGAAATTAGATGCGTTTGACAAGAAGACACAAGCCCTAGGTCCAGAGGACCTGGAAGCTACAGGCTCCTGATGTGTGGGCAGTTCATGCCAGGGCAGTACAGCTGGCTCTGCTCGTACGCTCCTCTGCAGGTCCCAAGCCAGGCTTGGTGGGAACCGGTATGGATGTTCCCAAAGGAGGTTTGCACCTCCTTTGCATCTGCTTTTATCTTCATAATGTCACTGAGGATGACACTCTTCCTTGCTTAAAAAATCTTTGAAAAAGAGAAAGGACCTCATGAAGAGCTATGAAAATCTGAGGCTCACGTTTTTCRCCTGGTATCCAACATCTGAGTGATGAGGTAAATGAGTTAAGAGGCTGTGAAACGTTCCACAGACCACTAAATAGTGAGCACTTTCAGGCCAAAGCTGAGAGTCATGACCATGGTTCTGCTGGGAATAAACATTGATAGTGAAGTCAGGTATTTTTTAATACAATTTTTGTTTCCAYGAACACAGGAGAAACCAAATAATAGGAGAACATTTATTTGCTTGCGGCTCCAGCCTTCTTTCAGCCAGCACTCAACTTGGAAAGCACGGAGACCTCTGAGTCTTTCATAAAGGCCACACTTTCAAGCTTTGTTCATTTTGCATGTTTTGCCRTTTTTCCGTCTTACGCTCAGCGTGTTTTGTCTTTTCCCGGTTTCCTTCCAATACTCAGAATTTATTTCACTTGCTCAGTAATGAYTTGGCTTCCATTTAAGCTTGCCTTGGGTGCTCCTGTGTTTTTCCAGCTCTATACCCACAATTTCTGTAAGCCTACTGAAAAAATGGGGAGATAAAAAGTCTTCCGCGTACTAAAGGCCGGATATCTTGTTCAGAGGAGAAAATTCCCCCAGCAGCGAGAGAAATGCTCCTCTGTGCCAGGACTGTTCGCACAGGCTTCCCTGAGTGCATCTCCCACCCCGGGTGGGCTGGTGCAGGACACCTCGGCCGCGGGGCTGGAGGTGTCTCCTCCCGCATCCCCCCCGCCCGTGCTGGAGGCTGGCCGTCGAAGCCGAAGTCTCCGTCAGCCGCAGCTTGTCTTAGCGCAGCGCGGGGCGACCTGGGGCGAGAGCGAGCGAACGGAGCGCTGGCTTCCCCTGCTCGCCGAGAGCTGCGCGCCGGGTCAGCGCCCTCCTCCAACCCTGAATGCCCGCCTCACACGCACGAGGAAGAAAGTTGTCGTTGCTGTTGGAAAACAAAGTACCTACGAGGTACGTCCTGCAAAACTCGCTCCTCTTCTGCGCTCGCCGAACCACGCCGCTCGTGGGCGGGGGCACTCGCGGGTGGGACTGACGCTGATGAGAACCCAGCCCCTCCGAATTTCCCGTTGTCTCAAGTGCTGCAAAGAGCAGCTTGGGCCATGACTTTATCCCCGCAGTGCCTAAAACTGTGGCACGATTCTCATAGAATCATAGAATCATAGAATCATTAAGGTTGGAAAAGACCTTTAAGATCATCGAGTCCAACCGTCAACCTAGCACCGATGCCCACTAAACCATGTCCTGAAGTACCACATCCACACGTTTTTTGAATGTCTCCAGTGTTGGTGACTCCAACACTTCCCTGGCAGCCTGTTCCAATGCTTGACAACCCTTTCGGTGAAGTAATTTTTACTAATATCCAATCTAACCTCCTCTGGTGCAACTTGAGGCCATTTCGTCTTTTCCCATCGCTTGTTASTTGGGAGAAGAGACCAACACCCGGGCTGGTCTTCTCCTGAAACAGGGCTGCATGGTGCCTCTGCAGTCATCAGCAAGGTGCAAGTGAAATATAACAACTGTGGAGCACGCTCCTCTGAAAAGGAGGAGGGAAAAAACCCTCACTTGGACTTCAATCTTCTGCCCGAATACTGAAGGCAAAAGCAATACTGCCTGTCTACCAGAAGCTATGTATGCCGCATGAGTATTTATGCCGTGTATATCAATCTTTCTTACAGGGAAGCATTATTAATGTTGCAAGTGTTTTTAACCATATGCATGTCCCTCTTAAAATAAAAAAACCTGAACCTTGAAGTTGCTGGATGAAGACTGCATTTATCATCTTCAGCACAAGCGCCGTTAAAATACACAAATTCTTAAACTCTCTCATCTGTCATATGTGGGATTCAGAGAGAGCAGCCAGCTCRATGTTAGATGATTTGCATAAAACCCATCACCCATCCAGCTAAACTTTCACATTTTAACGGAAGACTGCGCAAACCCTTGCTGTACTGACCACGCGTGTTTCCCAGAGCATTAAATCCCCCGGGAACACCCTTTTGGCGGGCGCTGGATCACGAGCGGTAAACGCTGGACACTGTCACAGCGCTGCTCGGCTGGTGCAGGAGGGGGTCCCGCAGGTGGGACCCCCCGTTTCGCTGCCCCGAGCCTGTCCCGGAGGTGCACAGCCCACCTGCCCCGGCTCGCCCCGTGGAGAGCTGGGTGGAGGGTCCCGGGCAGGASACTGGCCGCTGGTGGAGCCGGCAGCTTTGCCTTATGCCTTCAGCGCGCTTTCTGACTTTTAGCTGAAGTCAGAAATCTAAAGTCAGCATAAAATCCAGCGGGTTTTTGCAGACGCACGACCTCTGCTGCGGGCTTGCTGCCCTTTGCAGTTGCTTACCCCCCCGGGGCGGTGAGCCCCSGCCGCCTGCGGAGCACCCTGCTCCCCCCCCGCCGCAGCAGCCCCCCGCTCTTCCCGCCGCCCCGGCCCCCCCCAGCTCGCCCTGGCTCCCCCCGGCTCCCGGGGCCGGCTCTGCCAGAGGCTGCCCTGGGCACCAGTATTAGTAGGAGAGCACGCTGAGGAGTACGCTGCCTTCTCCACAGCAGGCAGAGGTTTCAGCGATGAAGCCACAGGAACGAGACAGCTTTACGAAGCCCGCTCTGGGTACCGCTATGAGATCCAAGCAGGATTCATAAAACGCAGCTTTCGGCTGAGGTGTCAGAGCGGCGCAGGCAGAAGCAGAGCATCCCTGACAAGACGCGGTGCCCTGCCCCCCCCGCGACGGCCGCCATCGCCTCTGCGCCGGCCCAGGACCGCCGGCGGTGACRGCGGTGACACTGGCTCTAAGGAGTCCCCCGGGCCCCGCGGGGCCAGTGCAGCGCGGGGGGTCACAGCTCCTTCCCCGCCGAGGCTTCTCTAGCGCGGAAAGCATCGTATTTGCYGAGGGATAGAATCATAGAATCATTAAGGTTGGAAAAGACCTCTAAGATCATCGTGTCCAACCATCAACCCAGCACCCATGCCCACTAAACCATGTCCYRAAGCGCCACATCCACACGTTTTTTGAACRCCTCCAGGGATGGTGACTCCACCACTTCCCTGGGCAGCAAGATCCTGGGCAGGATCTTGCAGCTCGGTAAATTCAGCTGCTCCCCCTCTGCTTCTGTGGGGTTTGGGGGGGGTTTCCCGGCTGCCCCTTGGATGGAGGAGCGAGGGTGTGCCCCGCGCGGGCAGACCCCGTCCAGGCTCCCAAGCGGACGCGGAGCCCCGGTGCCGGGGTCTGGGCGGAGCGGGGGCGGTGGGGACATCGGACCTCGGTACRGTGCCCACCAACGCAAATTTTATTTTCCCTTCTGGCTCCACGTTCCCACTGTGATCATACCACTTTTACCTCTGCACGTGATGCCCACAAGTTAACGATGCTCAACATTTTAAACTCGATTTCACACATCTTCGTGAATTCTGTGAAATTTCTGTGCTTCCTCACTGACAGGTACTCGCAACGAGCATGTGTGAAATAACTGCGGAGGCAGCGGAGGAGCAAAACATGGACTTGCAATAATTCATTTGTAAACGTCTGTACTGTGCATGCGGGCACTCGACCCTTTCTTAAAAATAATTCAGGTACACCACTGCAGCTCTGCAAATCCAGCATCTCCCTAGGAAACAGGGAGATGGATACTGTAGGGCTGCCAAAGCCAGGTGATTAATAATTAGCCTTTTAAACTTTCTCATAATTTTTCCATCTACTGACAACAGCTTATGCATATTATAATCATGTCTCACTCAAATGCATTATAGCTTTTTTTTTTTGACTGAAGTCTTAAAAATAGGCTTTTGTCAAGCTTCAGCTCAAAAAATAATTTTTAAWATCTTGTAAGTTAATCAATTTTCCAAATCTGCGCAATCAAATCTACTGACAAAAAAATGGCACAAAGCAATCATCGCTTCTGTTTTCAAGAGTAAAAATTGGTGTGGCTGTTTACAGGGCTTCAGAGATGTACACAATACATGTCCCACTTAACTRAGCAAACAATAAAATAGCAATAATTGCACCATCCCACATGTTTCCATTCAGATATTGATAAGAATGTTATCACACTTTGGAGACACTGATTCATTGTGTTGTGGAGTAGATATGAAAAAAAAGTATTCTTGATGGAAGCTCTTAATATGAATTCCCTCCATGTTACGCGTATTAAAGGAATTTCAACCCATCAGGAACTAATCAYATTTCATTTTCTCCTTTTTTTTTTCCTCATGGTCAACACATACCAGCACAGCTGAGGTGTATGATAATCAAAGCCTTCTTCATGGTTGAATAAATTTAATACTCTTGCTTCATCAGTACAGCGTATTAAAAAGTCCCTTGACATATTTAGCTTGATTGTTTAAGGCATTACTCTAGAGCCATGGTATTACAGATTTCACATACAATATGGGGGGCCTTTGCTTTCATTTATCTGTAACATGACATAAGAA
Source organism: Oceanodroma leucorhoa (assembly GCA_030449065.1). Taxonomy (NCBI): domain Eukaryota; kingdom Metazoa; phylum Chordata; class Aves; order Procellariiformes; genus Oceanodroma; species Oceanodroma leucorhoa. The sequence continues at coordinate 18,942 of JASVER010000235.1, read as the reverse complement.
ATTGGATTGAAATAAGTTTCTTTGAAAAAAAAAAAGGCCAGTTGATAAAGGCATAATACAATCTCCACAACATAAGTGGAGAAATAAATGAACATTAATTCGGTATTTGTAATAGCAGCTAGCACAAATAACACAGGTATTTTGAGCTGTAAATAAATAATTCAACAATGTAATGTAATATGAAATAGATATTTGTTTTCTAAACAAACAAGTTAAAAACAGTTCCACTATGTTTAAAATGTTAACTTTCATTTCTACGGCATAATTTAATGAGTGTATTAAAAATGCACGGTCGGCTCCTATAATTCCACGTGTGATTTCAGTTTGAATGATGCCTTTCTCCTCCATTAATTTGTTAGGACACCGAAMGCTTCGGCTGATCGCCATCGAGGCGCCGGACTCGGGCTGAGTGGAAGCCGKCGCCGCTGCGCCGTGAGGACTCGTCCCGGCCCCGCGAGCCGGGTACCGCCGGCCGGAGGGAGGGATGCTCCTGCTCTAGCTTTCGGCACAGTTAATAAGCCGGTATGTGGAAAGTGGTTTGGGATGCTGGCCTGGACATAGTTGTRCAGAGGCATTAACGTGTCTTTACTATTGTTTTACGCCGTCACCTCGTTCCTCCCCAGCAGGAACCCACCGGACACCTCCCCAGGGCAGGGTCTCGGGCCGTCGCAGGAAGGTCTGGCCCTCACCCCCGAGGCAGCACGACTCGTGGACGGGCACCAGGACATCACTTCTGCTTAGTGTCGAACTGCCAATTTAACCAACTTAGCCGCTAGACAATTTGAACAACTTCAGGCAAAAAATGTCAGACATTTGGTCCCTGCTGGGCATGGTTACGTCTAAATTAGAAAACACCAAARCAAAACATGCTGATTTTCTAGTTAAGGTTTCTGCATTTGATGCCAGAATGCAACTGGGGTGAAATGTCTTCAACATTGTCTCTCAGCATTGGAGACTAAATGGGTGAGCCTAAAGCAAACGCCTGGGTCTGTGATGAATTAAAATGAAGCCTCTCTGTTAAAGGCCAGGTTGCAACTTATATGAAATTCAATTAAAGTTAAAATATCTATTTTCCAGGTCTTGYTAATAGAGCGGATTGTAATGACCCTGCCTCAATAACTTCAAACTTGCTTTGGGATATATTCAAGGGTGCAGACTTTCCTGTCATTAATAAATCATTTTGTATTCCACTGTGCCACCAGAATTGTCTCGTACACCTGTGACTGGAAATAGAASGATATAGTGCTGAAATGTCTCTTAATACTGTTTTTCCAAGAGCAGATTCCCTCTGAGATCAGGACAAAGGTTTGGAATCCAGTGGTCTGCTCTTCATCAATGCTCTCAGCAGGGGCACGGTGTCCCCCTCCCCTGGACACGGGTTGGGAGCCCTGGCGATAGACCAGCAGCAGAGGTTTTCACCACATTAGACACTTCTAAACGCCAGAAGGGAGAGAAATTAATTTCTTGCCAAACAGCCAGTGGAAATAAAATAGACCTAACCCTCTTCCCCCCACTTCAGCAATATTTCTTCCCTCTCCTTCTCCTTTTAAGTGCAGGAGTGCAAAGCCGTGGTGAGTTTTGGGGCTCCACCAGGATCTGGTGTCTAGACCCCTTGAAAACAGCATCAATTGGAAAGAAGAAGTGCCCGTCTCCGTAGCAGTCCGTCCTGTGCTCCAAGGGTTTTGTTGGGAAGATGAGAAGTGCATGTACTGGCCTTGAATGACTCACAATCTAACCAAAACCACCCATCAATATCTACTATATAAAGTCTGTATTTTTAGCTTCCCTGTTGGGGACCAAGCCCCACTCCTTGCTTCGTGAGGTCGCCTGGAGCACAGGGGGCAGCCCCCCCCCCCCCCAGGGAAAACCAGCCCAGTGCAAAAAGCCCAGAACAAAGCCTGCTTCTCGCCCCGTTGCCGCAGGCTGCTCAGGCGGTGGTGGGGTTCCGTGTCCTTACAGAGGAGCTTTCTCGCAGTCAGGCTTGGAAGCCTGGGCTCTGCCAGCCAGCTCCGCAGCGGGCAGTGCCCGAAGCTGGCACCGCCTGTGGATTCTAGCACAGCCTTTGATTTCCTGGTGTAGACTGTGTCTGAGGCAGCACCTTTCCTAAGACGATTTTTCTGAAAGGCTCATGCCATCCCTACATATAAATGCAGTTGTGCCAAGAGCAAGAAGTTAGTCATTTAAAATAATAAAAAAAAAAACAAAAAAACAAAAAACAAAACAAAAGCCTGGTGTTGGGAGTTTGTTCACATAAACCTTGGATAGCCCGGGAGGAAAAAAGATGCTGTGCCTCCTTCTAGAAGTGACTCTTGATTTATAAACTGTACTCACAACACGAGCGCTGCACCCTCCGGATCTTGATATGCATCCTTTCGAGTMGGAAAAGACTTTCAGGGTAGGTGAGGAGAAGCACCGAAGCACTGAACTGCACCGGCTCGTCCGCAGGAGTCATGACTAATCCGCTTCAACCCCTTCGGATGAAGGAGAGTCCTCCCACTGCGGTGGGATTTCACAGCACTGCTCTGGTCAGCGGTGACCAACAGTTTCGGGATAGATCAGCTGCAAATGCTGTTGCCAAGGGACAATTAACCAGCGATGCTCCGGGTTTTCAAGGGAGACCTAATTTATAATTTATGAAGGTATTTGTTCTCTAGGTCTTGTTCCTGGAGATACTGAAGCAAYGGCTGGAGGGGGTTTCTCCCTACCGGCACGTGCGTGTCTGAGCAGGTCCTGGCTCCCCCAGCTGACAGCAGGAGGGGGACGGGACGCTGGGAGGGCAGCCCCCCCCCCGCCCCCGCGCTGGGGCTGCTTTACCTCCCCGTCCTCCCAGGGCTGGAGCAGACACCGCCAGCCAAACCGCTCGCAACACAGAAATGGCCAAGAAGCACCCTGCGAGCCGGACACCCATGCACCGGGCTGTGAAACACGGGGTTTGCTCCCGAGGTGGGCACTCAGCTCCCCGCGAGAGGCAGGGCACGCGCGCTTCGGCGGAGGGAGGCACAAACCTTCGCCTTCAAGTTAAAAGGGCTATTAAGTAAAACACTGAGCTTATAAAAAGATATTTATTGTTAGTATGGAGTCTATTACTATGTCATTAGTAATAATAACACAGAGATAATGAATTGCACTGTTCTCCTAATGACTTGGGGTGTGGAATCATTCTTTCTAACTTCTGTTCTTCAGAAGACCACATGCCAGGCAATTAATATTGTCACTTGCATACCAAAGATCCTAACTCCGCTGTGATTAGAGCAAATGAATAATTTGCCATGCAGCTATACTGAGAATGAAGCTAGGATATGACAGAACAAAATTCTTGAGTTGCAAGCTGTAATAATTAACATCCAGCGGAGAAGCAGGGGGACGGTTTAGAAAGGCCTGATCTAAAGCCTTCTCAAGGGGCTAGGAAGCTTCTCCCCKCCTCTCCTTTATTTTTTTTAGTTTTGGTTCAGACCCACCCTGTAAACAAATCATGATCATCACCCTGCATTTTGAAAGGCAGAACAATGAAGTCTCTCTGCAAAATATCGTGGCCTCCACCACCATCAGCAATTATTTGGGAATCACCCAAAAATGCGGGGAGGGTGCATCTGCTCAGCAGAAGTTGCACATAAAGCGAGTCAAGGCAGGGGAGGTCAGAGGAGGGGAACCCCCCGTGCGGGGGAACGGCCACGGCGCTGCCAGCCCGCGCTTCCCGTGCTCCCCGGTGTCACTGTCAACAGCAATCCTCGTCTTCTGGAGACAGCACCAGGCCGTGAGATGTAAAGGAGTATTTGTGGATAACGAAGAGTGAGCACTACAACCCAGATGAGCCTTTCCAAACTGGATTCCTAAACCTGAACTCCTACAGCCGCACCCTTCAGAGGTGACGGGTACCTCCCACTGCCACCACACTTAGTGGGAATTTTGCTTCAAAATGAAGTGAGTTGTGGAGAGCTTGGACCAGTCTCCCAGCTAGCGGAAGGTCAGGGAGATGGTTCCCCCCAGGCCACCCAGTCCCCAAGTGCCAAAGGGCTGTGTGGGACCGGGAGCCCCAGGGACCRCCTGGGCAGAGCCCCCAGCCCCATGGACCGCCTGGCTCACCCCTCCCAAATATCATCCCTCCCTGGGGGTACCTGTGGCTTTTCTTTTTCCCCTCCAGTTGCTTAAAGCTACTTGAACAGATAGCATGTTTCCAGGGGAGCTGAATGGTGGCTGATGACATGGGAGTTYTAAAGTTAAAAAAATAAAAAAAGCAACCAGAAATACCTTATTTCAAAAGGGAGAGAAAAAACCACCACCACATAACTTTTATCGTGGAAAAAAAAAACAATTAAAAATTATTATGACAGGAAATGAAGGATGAGTCATTTAGTGCAATGATGTTTTTAAAATAACAGTACTCATCTAATGTTAGCCCCGAGTCTGGAAAATGGGATTGAAAATGGATCGAGGAGCACCTGGGACAGCAGAGGATCTATAAGAAATAAATGGATGAAATACCCTCGTAGCACACCAACGTATAATACGTCCTGCCATCACAGAGAGGGTGARGTAGCAGGTTGTGTTACACATGATGGTGAGGGTGACGGTCAGCTGCCATATTTAATTGATTTAACTTTTTTCTGTGCCTGCGCACGTGCGTGCGCAGGAAGGGAGCGCAGCTGCCTTGGGCAGAGGCACCAACGACGACACGACGGGGTGCCCAGTGCCCCAGAGCCATCAGCTGGAGGTTCTGGCACAGCCCAGCACCCCGCTCTGCCCACGCCTGCCCCTCCGCCTGGCACTGCCCCCTCGCTGGAACCGTGGCCCCGCAGCGTTTATTAACAGGGCACGTTTGCATTTTGTGTCTGGATCTAATCAGAGGTTTGGTTAGCTTTATGTTCGGGTGTGAACCGCTCTCTTTTGTATCCTCARGACTGCATTTCGGAAACACCCGTGCTGCCACCCCCACAGGCTGGGTCTGACTCGCCGGGAGGGCTCCTCATGCAGCCCRGGAGAGATCGGGGACGTGCGTTTTCCAGACATTAGTTTGCAAATGGACCCTGAAGTGTTGGTTATGTCCCATAAAACCCTAAATAGACCAAAGAGATTTAGGTGAGGAGCGTGTCCCTGCTCAGCCCCGCAGGGAGGGCACGAAGGGTACCTCCTGCACGGCTTCGGGGAGAGGGGCGTCAGTAGGCGATGAGCCGAGTTCCTCGTTCGGTCATAATTTTAATGCTTTGGGGATTTTACGGTACTTATCAATACTGTGTTGGAGAACCTATGGTCGCTGGTAAGTGTATTTAATATAAAAGCACCCAGACTGCTCTAATGTGGGCTGGAATAGCAGGGAYCAGCATTACTGCACTTACCAGTATTGATGGCAATATTATTCCTAAAACATCTCACACCATTTACCCCAAGGCACGGCTCGCACCCGCCTCTCTCCCTGGGTGTTGCATTATTTTTCATCCCGAGCAGGCAGGACGTGTGTGTCCCATCCGGAATATTTTTCACACGAGTGAAGGCAGGCACGGGCTGTTTCAGATCTGATTTTGGCTTTCTCTAATCACCTCATTGGAATTTTACTTGTTTAAAGCCACGACCAAGAGTCCTTCAGATCCAATTTTCACAACATCCAAACTGGCAAGGGGGATTAGAGGCTCGAGTACAATTTTTGCCKATTGCTAACGACGATGCAGGACACCGTTGAGCCGTACTCCGAAGTGTAATTACTGCTCTTTATTTCCACAGGTGCKCTGACCCAGAATTACCCCTTGTTACCCACCGCGCTCGAGGAGAGCGGGAGCCGCCTCTGCCCCGAGCCCCAGCTCCCGGGCCATGCGGCAGCGAGCCGGAGACGGCTTCCAGCCCCTCGGCTCGACAGGGRGTTTAGCTCTCCGCAGGGTGCACACGCACGTGTTTTATCTTCATTGCACCTTTTATGAATAATTTTGAATTCCAAATCTCTATAAAGCTACTTTGCTCCCATTTCCCAACACAATTTCCCCTTGCTTTTGCTTCAGGAAATCCCTTTCTCTGCTCCGTCCTGACATCTGGCTCAAACTTCCCAGGTTTTGCGCCGCCGACGGCCCGCTGGGCTCCTTCTCGCAGCGTCGGATAAGCATGGCTTTGGAGAGCTGGGACGCTTTTAGGAGCTCTTCTGGTGATTTTGGTCTTACCATTTGCAACAAGCACAAAGAGCAGATTAGCCAAAAGACGCTGCTGTCGCCCTCCCCTCGGTCTGCACTTGGCTCCTGCTGCACAGGCAGGTTTGCTTCCAGAGGTGGAGCGGAGAGGCATCTGGTGTTGCTGGGCTTTTTTSTTGGGCTGCCTTTTTGTGAAGAGGCTGCTGCACATGGCACTTGATCAGAAGCGTGAACTGAGCTGTGCTTACGCCAGTTTGCCGGGTAGTCAGGCCAAATTTGGGGCTTTATGTTCCATTCRTTTTACTCAGACCTCACCGACGACGGTAGGAGCTGTGCATGCAAATGGTGACAAGATATGACTTCCATCAAGAATGATTGCTAGCTATAATTGCCCAAGTGAAAATATAAGCAGCCAAGCTTAAAGTGCTCTGAAAGAAGTGCTGGGTCTGCCACAGCCCGGCAGTGCAATCCCATTAGGTTGTAATAAAACCACACGGCTGGGACATCTTCTTTTAACTTCTCTGTAATGCTGTTTCTTTCTCTGAGGACACAAAAGAAAGGCACTTTTATTGCCGGATAGGATTCCTGCGAGTTAATTCCTCTTGCCTCAGGTGGGAAGAAATCCCATTTTCAATTGAAGCTTATTTATGTTAATTCKGGGGTTTGGATTTTTTAAAATAGCAATTCCTCGTAGCTATCGGCTAACGTTTGCAGACTAGGGTACCTCAAGTCAGGTACCTCAGATCTTTGTTTATCATATACCGACTTATCTTTTCAAGGCAAAATAATCAGGYAGCAAAGTACTTCTCTATGACACTGGAAACGCATGAAGCAGTGTTTCTGCRGTTACAATCCGTCCAACAAATTTTACAAGTTAATTTTTCTAAATACCATTTGGTTTCTCAAATGTTTTAAATAGAAAATGAAGAGCTGCTGAATATTGATAAATAAAAAATGAAAGCAAACCAAGAAAGGTGTTAAGCTGAAGGGTCCTCCACGCTTGGGCTTGGCCACCTCCCCCAGCCAAGGAGCCGCCCTCAGCTCCGCCGCGCTCGCGCCGAGCACCGCGCTGCAGGGTGTGGGGCACGCGGGCTCTGCGCCTGTGCCAGCCCTGCCCCAGCAGGAATGGCTCGGAAAGCACGAGCTCATACTTCATTTGCAGTAAAAATTTTACGKTTTACGACCATTCAGATTTGTTCTTTTTCACCTAATACTGGGGGGGTATTTATTTTCTGATTTTTTATTATCTTTTTTTATTTTCACTCCTATGGCTGAAAACAGGGAAAGGACAAGCTGTTAAACTCATCTGCCTCTGTCCTTTAGGAAGGAGAGGTTCCCAGGATAGCACAACACATGGAGAAAAGGAAATACAGAACAACATGCAATTTGCACATTTGCCATGTCTGTGTGGCCATTTAATGGCATAATTTGCGCAAATATAATTTGATCGTGAGGAAATATCTTTGACTAGTACACATGCAACTTCATTTTGCTGAAGGTTTTGTGCAGTCTGCAGGAATGTGTCTTAACTTTGCAGCAAGGACAGATTCATTCTACACCRTGCCCTTGTCCCTTCCTGGAAATGGATTCATGTTGTGACATTTTCTCTTCTTGCTACAATTTTTGTCACTGCAATGAGGTATCTGGGATTGTATTGTCTCATTTTCACATTGCCACGCCATACTCTGTTGACCTTTTTAATATTCAGTATTTTGAATGGTTGACCATTGCACTCCTCCTCTTCCTATTAAAAGGGGAGCCTAACCTGTTGCAAAGGACTGGGGTGACCAGCCAATTGAAATGAAAAATTCTGAAAAGGTCAGATTAGTGCAGCACTCCATATATTTCACAAAATATATTAGATATTGACATTCGTATGCCTTCTCTCAGTGACAAAGAGTGTTCCAGCAGCAAAAATAAAAATAGGTACAACATCAATCTAGTGTTATGCTAACAGCAGTGCTAGAAAAACTGTGGAACTGTATAATTTACCCCATTGTTATTATGGTTTTTAGCTTCTGCTCCTCTTTGGATGGATTATTACAGAAATGTAGCAGAAAGCTTAATTTACATTTGATTCGGGAATCTATTTATGGTGCCGTTCAGGCTCCTGGCGTTTTTGAGACACTCCTCAGTTATATGCTGTCTCTAGATAAAAAGGTAAAACTCATTCAAAGAAGAGACATGTTTTTTCTGCTTCTTCAGCAACTTTGGAACCATTTTCAAYACCGTTTCTGCATCAACGTCATCAATGGGCACCTGCTACTCACCGTCCCAGGCGTCACCAGCGTTCACAGCCGGTCCGGCACGGGGAAGGGGAGCGCAGGCGAGGGTTTGACTCGAACCCACCCGCCGCCACCGCGGAGCCCAGCGCCGGGCAGAGCTGGGGCGAGCGCGGGCTTCTGGAAGCCGCGCACCCCTCCGCCTGCCACGGTGCCGAATGCCCGGCCGCGGGGCTCCGGCAGAGCCGGCCCCTGCRCACCCCCGGCGAGGCCAGCGCCCGGCTCAGCCGCTCGGTCGGGAGTGAGGGTTTGTGCTCCAGGGACCTTCCCGCTATCTCCAAGCTTGCTTTAAGGGTTCCAGGAGAAACAGAGGTTCTAAAAACGTTACTTGGAATTTAATTTTGAAAATATACTTCGCATTTTTCCCCTCCATGATCAAACGTTAGTCTCCATCTTTTGTTTGGGTTTTGGGCTAGATTTTTTTATTTATCATTATTTAATGACGTACCAGGACTATTACTATTCTGCTCTTAGCGGTTTAGAAGTAAATTATGAATCAAAAGACAATTGCAAGCATGCTGTCACATGTGCTGTAGCATGGCCTGTTAGCCACAGTGAGTTTCTGGTAGTTGGTTGAACTAGATAACATCATTTTTCCAGGTCTGTTTGAAAAAGAGCAATGAGGTTTGCTTGTTTCTTTAACTTTTCCAAGGCGGCAGCAGTTGCAACGCTAATTACCGTCCAAGTAGTTTATTGTGCTCTGTAGAAATGATGCCAGCCAAAGACAAGTCAGGGTTAAACCCCTGGTGTGGGAGGTGGTTTAGAAATAAGAACATAATAAATAAATATTATTACTATTTAAATTTGTCAGTTTATCAATACTATCACCTGTCACTCACAACAAATGACAGCCAGATCAAATTTCACTTTTTTTTTTTTTTTTTCCTTCTTCACATAACTAATTTACACATAGGTTTACACATTGCTTCGGAGGTTACGCACTGAAGCCARAGCTGGCTGTAAGGCATCAGTTTTTCCAGCCTCTTAAACAGCAATAACAGGCCCAAGTCAATTTGCAACCTAAATATTTAAGAAAATTTGACAGAATTATTGTTTGATATAAGTTTCTTTTGGTACAATAACACATGTTTTCTTGTCAAAATTACCTGTTCAACACAAGGACAGATTTTCAAAACTCTTTATTCCTCTCCTCCYTCTTTCTCCCGAGACCTCTGCTGGAACGGAGAAGAATTAAGCACCGTGAGCAGACAGAATAAAACCAAACCTCTGACAGAAATTATTTCTAAAAATATTTCTGAAATTAACGTAATAAGGAACTAACAYATCAGTTGTTTAAACAGATGCAGCTATCCAATAAAAGTGGATTGCAGTGGCATTAGCTCCCTAAAGGGCAGGTTTAATGTTGTGTCATTTCCCTGCACAGGGCTTACTATATTGAGTACATAGTATGCTATTTTTGAAGATATAGTTAATTTTTACAGGCCTAAAAAGCAAATTACACTCATCATTTCAATGATTGCAAATAACCAGAGCAAAGATCCCGGCAAGTGAAASCTGCTGCCAGGCCAGTGACCACAGTGGGCTTCATCCCTCACTTAGACCCCCGTGGTAAAGGTTTATCTTATTTCCATTTGTATTTTCCTAATGAAACAAACCTCAGCCTCATCTGGATTTCCCAGTGGAAATGGACTTCAATAAAATCTTTAAAGCCCAGAGTGGAGCGCGGCGTCAGCGGGCGGCTCTGCTGGGCAGGGACGGGGGTGGTCCCCGCGGGGAGCTGTGCCGGGGGACGCCGGGCACCCGCGGGGAGCCGCGCCCCGTGCTGGGGGATGCCGGGCACCCGCGGGGAGCCGAGCCCCGTGCCGGGGGACGCCGGGCACCCGCGGGGAGCCGAGCCCCGTGCCGGGGGACGCCGGGCACCCATGGGGAGCCGAGCCCCGTGCCGGGGGACGCCGGGCACCCGCGGGGAGCCGAGCCCCGTGCCGGGGGACGCCGGGCACCCGTGGGGAGCCGAGCCCCGTGCCGGGGGACGCCGGGCGCCCGTGGGGAGCCGTGCCCCGTGCCGGCGTGGGGACAGCCCGGCCGCAGGGGAGTACGGTGCCATCAGCACCTGCAGTGCCTGGAGGGGAGCATCCAAACCCCTCGTCAGAACCACCAAACGCGCCAGGCTGCAGGAGGGTACCTGCAGGAGGGACCGCGTGAAGCGCAGCCGACGCGCCTCGTGCAATTAATCCTCTGCTTGGGAGCATTCGTGGCACCAGGCAACAAAGTTTAGGAGTTTGTAATAGGTTCTGAAAAAGTTGCCCTGGTTTTCAAAGTTCTTACTGCTCTAACACCAGACACATGTCTGTCTGCTTGCTTTGGATTAAAATCTTAATAAATAAAATATTAATAAATAATATTAATAAAATAATAACTATTCTATGATTCTATGATACAACATTAAAGGGAATATGAAACTCCAGAAAGCTCCTATGAAATAGACATTTCCTATAAATGTTCCTATGCAATAGTTATCATAGCAAATATGGAGATGGCCACAGGTCCATTTAACATTATGCCTGTTCTTGAGAGGGAAAAAAACAATGAGAATAAATTCAAGCCTTATGAAACATTTTATTTTTATGCTAAAGGCCTCGCTTTTCTTTTCCAGAATTGTATTTGTTTATGACCATCAGTAAGAAGCTTCAATCAGCTTCTCCAAAGCTGGAGAAGGGTCAGCGTGAACGTCCAGACCTTTGACGGGTTACGTGGATGGCGCTGGAGGTAACAGTGGGCAGGACAGGAGCCCACCACCCGCCTCTTTTGTGCGCTACCAACACAATTTCCAGACCTACCGGGAATGAGACACCTGAGTTTGTGTCTAGAAGGACTGCTGCCGTCAACAGGTGTCAGTTAAGCCCTATTTGAATTACTTTGCCATTTTTCTACTATAGCCCAGTGCCTTCTGTAATAGTACTGTCTGTAAAAACTTGCATATTTATTACCTCTTTTCCAACAAGACCACAGAACTGGCCCGAGCCAAAGAACAACGAGTTTAAAAAATTCACTGGAGCATGTTAATCAGTTAAAATGCTTTTGTGCTGCAAGAAGCAACGTACACTACGTGCACCTGAGTGATTCAGTACACAATTCTCCAAGACACATTTCTTAACCTTCATTTTCATTTTATTATTTAAGTGCCTTCAGCATTTCCATTTAGTCACCCTTTACCATGTCTCCTTGTTACAAGAAAATGATTTTTCTCTTATCCTGTCAAATGAATGAATGCGGGGTCTCTTTCTTCAGCGGAGGTGATCTCAGAAGTCAGATTTATCTGCATCTCCCAGGGTCGAAGTTGAGGAGGAGCTTTGCCAGCTGGCACAGGGACCGCAGGGTCTGCCTGTCATGGGCGACACACACTTTGGCTCATTTCTGCAACACACCATCAGTTAACATGATGATTTCTGAAGCTACCTGCATCCTCGGTTTCTGTACATCCATACCAAACGAGGTACATCCCTCCCAAATGAAGACGGTGCCGTGTTATTCCCTGGTGACAGTGACACGCTGACCATCTCACCGCCGCGTCCCCCGCCCCATCCCGCGGGAGGGCTCCTGGGCTCCCTGCCCCTGGAAGGGCCGGACGCGGCACACAGCGGTGCCCCTTCGCGGTTATTTCTGCAGGCAAGAGACACAGCAGCTTGAAACGGTTAATTCGCTTTCCATAATCATACTTCACATCACACAAGGCTGATTAGCATAAGGAAATGCAGAAGAAATCAAAATGCGGAGAAGAATTTTCCAAGAAACAGATTTTCTCTTCCCTCAGGAATTAAAGAACAATAAAAAAAACACGACAACAATTCTGCAGTCACCCCTGCACACTGTTTATTGTAATAATAGTGCTCGCAAGAGTTGGCGATACATTTCATTTTTTTCTCTGGCACAGGTAATTTCTTAATAGGATGTAAGCTCAAGTCCCAATAACAGATAAAACAGACTAACCTTTTTTTTTCCTTTGACACCCTTTCCAATTATATTTTTAAGTCTTTGGTTTCATTATATTCTGTAATCCTGCCAATTTGCATCATTTACTGTGATGCCTTCCCTTTGGAAGCAGCAATCCCTTACACATTCACCACCCTGTCAAATTTACAGAATGCGGAAATGTTCAGATCATCTCTCTGAAATGGTTTCCTAGGCGTTTGGTAGCCCATTTTATTTTTCTTGTACTCAATGGAGAGTGATCAGGAAGAAACATCAATAAAACGTCATTGCACAAAAGCATCTCAAAGAGGTGGTAATTATTTACTATCTGGGCTTCATTGTACTCACACCCTACCCCTGTTATGGGAAATTACCTCTGCTTTGATGTACACACTTCGATAAATGAAGTGCAGTAAATCAGAGACCTGGGAACGACACTGGCTGCGCTTCACATGGCGCAGGCCAGTTAATAAAGATCACTCAGTTCTAATTGCAGACGACTTCACACGGCTTCATAACCCATTCCTCCAGATACGCTACCTGGGAGATGATAAAATCAGAATTTTATTTTATTGACCTACCGTTGTAATTCAGCCATAGCAATTAATGACTTGCAAAACAGCAATATTAATTTAGTGTTGATGGCTACTACCAACCCTAACTGTTTAAGGTTAAAATGAAATTAAACACCTTAATAGATTGGAAAGAAAAATTTAAAATGCTATTGACAACCTGCAAGTTCCCTAATGCCAAACACAAATTATGGGCATGACCTCTTTCTCTTTTTATTAATTCAATACTGAGCTTAAAACACAATACTGGTAATCGTTTCAGAAGTCACTTCAACACAAATACCGAGTGGCTGCTGTAAGAGTCCAGAAAGCAAATGACCGCCGCACCGTTCAGGCTCCATGTGGTTTACACCAGTTTCACGTTTGGTGTTTTAATTGTACCTAGGTCACATTTCATACATTTTATTAACGTACCTGCTAAACTACTGGAGCATGGCAGGCAATCACAAACTAGATGAAATATTTACCATTTGCTTTAGAGATTGGAGATGGGGAAAAAAACCCACTTTATTCCACTCATGCAGTTCGTCCCAACCGTTTCCACCCTTGGGTGCCATGGTATGTGAGGAACAAGGCAAAACCCCAAAATCACAATGTATTTCTGGATGGTCCTTCAAGCAAAGGATGAACTACTACCCTGTGTGCGACGCAACACCACCTCTGTCTCCAGGGCTGGCCAAGCCTCTGGGTTTTGAGGAAGAGCTTTCAAGCAGATGGGATTTTTTTTTCCCCCAATAACTTTCTAGGACAAAGGTTTTGTAGAAGCAGGGAGTTAGATGAACTTCTAATTGCTTCAAATGTCATTAAAAAATTGCAATACATCCTTTTGCTTGTAGTCTTCGCTTTTTGATTGCTTTCTGCCTTTTAAGACGACAGAGGAATCTTGACATTTTTAAAAGACTATTCATAAATAGGAGTTAAGATTATGAATCACGGCATCACAAAAGCTGAATTTTATACTTGTAAGACACCTGTACAATGACAGTAGTTGCCTATAAACGTCAAAAGAATACTCAGTCGTTTAGAAGCCACGTATGAACATTAGCCAGCTAATCCTGAACATTTAATTTTGCTCTTTACTATTATCTATGCAGGATTAGGATGATCAGAAACTCTTGGAAACTAGAAAGCCCCACTATTTTGTGTGACTGCACCTGGGACGGTGCACAGGATGGGAGGTCATCAGCACACCCTTGATGTCCCAGAGAGAAAACACTTGAGTTTCATGAGGAAAACGGTAGGTCAGGGACGACTGAAGGCAAAGAGACAAATAACTGGGAGAGAAGAGAAGAACTTTTTCTGTAAAATGAGCATGGGCATCAAAAAAAATGTCGTGATTAAGGCCAGCAACGCTAAAAACGGTATCCGCTGTTTGTAACCAATGCCAATACATTTTTCAAAGGGTGCTGCCGACTCTGGCACCAGGGACCCCTCGCTCCCGGCTTCGCCCCTCGCACGGAGGCGGGCACAGCAGCCGCCGGGGAACGGCTCCCAGCACGGCTGCACCCGTGACCTAAAAGCCCAGCTACTCTTATTTTTAGGAAAGAAATGTCTGCAAAGAAAAAATACGTTTCTGCTTAAAAGCAGGAGAGCCAAAGCGGTTATTCCTTTCACAAAATGAATACAAAAGCGGTTTGTCTTCCTCCCCTCGCAGCAGTGCAGGTCTAGAGGCTATGCAGGCGGGTGGGTCCCGGCCAACAGAGACAACCTCGGTCTAGGCAGGGTCAAATGGGGGTCCTGATAATGCCCGCTGTGCCCCCGAACAGCGAGCCTCGGGAGAGCGCAGACATGAGCCCGTCTGCAGGCATCGCCGGCTCCTTTATGCAACGAGAGTTTGCCACAGACTATTTAGGAAAAAGGCAGGTTAAGACACGCTGTACCTCGTAAGGGCACGGCGTGCTAGTGCGTGGGTGAATGGGGCCGCTCCGCTCCGCTCACCACCCGCGTGCCTTCCCTGCTGCCCAGGCAGCTTGTCGTGAGCATCCCGCGTGATGCCGCTGCTTTCCAAACCCCGGCCAGGACCGTCATTCACCCTGCGCCCGTCCCCTCGTCCCAGCCACGTCCGGACCTCGCCGCGCTGCGCCCTCCCCGCCGCCACGGAAGGATGGGCCAGAAACTCCCCCGGACGGGGTCAGAGCCCAAACTGCCATACGGCAGGTGGGCACGACCAACGGGCAACAAAACTGATCATCACAAGCAGTGCGCTTGGCAGCGGCCAGTCAAAAGGCACTACCCAAACACTTCAAACCGAGAAACTAGCCACAGCAATGCTGCCTTGGGGACACTTGATTTGGGAGTCATCCGAGCGCCTTCTCCTTCCTCTCCCTTCTCCCCAGCCACACACAACTCTGGCAGTCGGGTGCTTCTCCTCACATTTCAGTCAGCTATTGTTTTCAGCGAGCGCCCAGCCCCCTTCCCCTCATCATCCCCAAGTAGGTAACTGGAAATGTAGATAATTATAGGAAAAGGTTTTCAAACACACACATTTCCTAACTGACACATGCTCAGCTCTTGATGTGTTCTGTGCCTGTTCTCATTAAATTTTATACACAGCAAACCTGAACAAAAAGCTTGTGCAGTGTTAGGGAACAATGATTCCTTTTTGCAGGTAAAGAGGAGATTTATGGAGAAAATCACTTGAATCTGACAGTCACTGACATCAGTTCTTAGTTCATGAAAAGTGAGTGGGACCTGATGGATCCTCTTCTTTTCATCAGAAAGCTGCTGTTTTTCTTGTCTTGGCTTAGAGTGGGAAGTGAATAATGAGCATGTTGATGATTAAAAAAAAATCTTACCTTTTACTTTAGCCAAAATTCTTTGCACTTATGACATGAATCATTAAAAAAATTTGATTATATACCCCAAAGCATTTCATTAAAGAATATTTTTTCAAGTACATTTTCTGCAGGGAAAAAAAAAAAAAAATCTATTCTGCAAGAGCAGAACACAAAAGAGGCTGATTTTGAAAAGCTGACCTCCTCCTGTGCCCGAGCGAGGTGAAGCATCCCCACCCGTGCCCCATCACCACCGCCAGCCGGCAGACGGAGCGACGCCTACAACCGGCACTAGAGAGTTTGTCCAAAGAGCTGCTCGCTTATGTTTAATGCCTGCTTGATGCATGATCCTCCCTCCTTCCATTAACAATATATCTCTCCCAGCTCACTGCAAAGGGAGCTTGCAGGACAGGGCTATGAGCGAGGAAATTACCTCTAACAAATCTTCTCCTTCAAAACAGAGCACCTGAAGATTACACTTCCAAACGCCACCTCGGTGAGCAGCGCTGCTCGATTTTCTGGGTGCGCGAGAGCTTTATTTCACCTTCCTCTGAAGCACCAGCTCGAGCCCTGACAGGCGCAGGCGACCGCTTTGGTGGACTGCAGCTGTACCCTGTGGACAACCCTCTCCTCACAAAGAGGTGGTGGAACAGACACAGGAACCTAACGCTTCCTAGTGATCCTTCCAGCCTCGTCCCAATTAAATAAAGGTCAGCTCCAGAGGCCAGACAGGTAGAGGTTGAATGGGAAGACAAATCAAAGCACACTGTTTTCAGCATGCCGATTCCTCCCCATTTATTTCTGTCCAGTTTCTGTGCAATTTACTCGGAGCATGGACAGAAAGACAGCCACGTCAAAACCGAGTTGTTAGAACAGTATCAGGAAAGGCTGATGTTGCTGGGTTATGTTTTCTGACTTCATTCCTATAAATGGCTTTTTGCAGGGGGAGCTTCATTTTTTTTTCCCTATTATATGGACAAAATGTTCATGTATGACTTTTGTTAAAAGACATTGTAGCAAAAATAAATTTCTCCAGTGTATTCCTGGGTAGATTTGACCGGAGCTCAAAACACTACCCCAGTTTTCTAGGTGAAAACCCACCTAAAACTCTGATTTTTGAAGGAGTGTGTTTGGGGGGGGAGAGTCCAAGCTGGCCACTCCAGATTGCCAGGACCACACAAAGAGCAAGCATTAGCTTGAAAAGCCAAAGCAACCCCCGCCCATAGAGAAGAAAGCAAGGAGGAAGGAAGGAAAGTGTCGCTTACGGTCTTGAACCCATTTTCTTTCCTGAACACTCTTCATAGCCAGGAATGGCTTTTTAAAGTTTCTAGTCACACTCACTCATCGGAATCAGGATTTCACCTCTTTTCTACCCCAGTCACTACCAGATCCCAGACATACCACCACACCAGCAGCTGTAGTCTCTCGGACCAACTTCTGTAACATTTGGGGACTTTTCTGATGCTAAAGAGAGATTTTGGGATGTCCCTGGGAAAACTCTTTGACCTTGACAGGACCCATCTATCAGACTAGTCAAAGACCGCAGTCCCCAGGAGTGCCGGCGGGTCCCGGATCCAGGGGATGGGTTGGTGGGGGGGGGCTGCCGCGGTCCAGCTGGCCTCGGGCATCCAGCAACGTGCCAGCAGGACCTGGAGGGAGGAGAGCATGCAGGTTTATGCGTTTCTTTACATCGGAGACAGCTGTAAGTTTATACAGCGGGAAAAGAAATCAAAGGAACTGACATTTATAGAAGAAGGTTTTAACTTCTCTGGTTTGATACCTTGGTTTCAGAGTCACTGGAATTACTTAAACTAAAATGGAGGGAATCAGTCCTTCTGATCACCGTATATTCAAATGGTATTGTCTTTAAATCACACCTGCTTGTGGCAAATACACATTTTGACAGTCTGCAGCATGCAAAGAGCATATATACATATGTATATATACACACACACTTCATGTCCCTATGTCTATGTGTAGCCATCCTCCTGCAGAGAGCACCTTAATTTGCCTGTAATGCATGAAAGAAAGCTGTATATTGGAAACAGAAGAGATTTCGGGTGCATTAACCACCTCCTGCACTTAAGCAGCCCTTGCAGATGCTCCCACGTGGTACCACCACGCTCCAGACCACGCCACGGCCCCGGCGCGCAGCAGGAGGACGTGGCTGCCCCACCTCGTGCGTGGCCGTGCCCGAGGGGATGGACATCGCGGACCTGCACCTACAGCACCCACCGGGGTGCAGAAGAGCTCCTCCTGTCCCTCTCGATTGCCTCGTGACAGCCTCATCTGCCAAGAAATAATTAGCCACTGTCCAATTACTTTGAGAGTGAAACACTCACAACCAGCCCCGCTTCATCTGCAGCCAGAGACTGGGTGGTTAATTGGTATTTTCCTCTGGTTTTACATGAGAAGCTTTTCAATAATTTTGTGAAATATTTTAGCTCAACCAGGAGAGAGAATGTATAATTTATTTTGTTACTTGATAGAATTAGTTGTTCTTAGCTTGCTGTGGCAGTATAAACTGTGAACGCAATATTTTCTAAAGTGTCCTTTTTCCATGAGATTAGTAAATTTAATTTGAAATTCTGTATTCACAAGTAGTGCACTGGATGAAGGCAAGCTGTAGAACAGATGATAAAGGTTATTACATTTTTTAAATTATATTTTAAAGATGTTTAATAACTGTGGAGAAAAGACTTTTATGAAAATGGAAATTGGCAGATTAAAGAATGAGTTACACAAAGTTATTTTAAAAACACATGAAGTTACTTTTCCTATCACCCCTTAAAGGGCCAAGGTCTTGTTCTCAAGACCAAAACTCTAATTTGGATCAGGATGTAGCTGAATCCACAATTATATTCTACAGATTGATCCTAAATGCAGATACAAAACGTACAATGGTTATTGATGGTCAGCAATTTTCAAACACAGTTTTAAGACTTTTTTCCTCTTCAACATTAAAATTCAAGTTGGGTTCAAGACATGGGTGATGTTTTTCTGACTCATGTTGAAAACAAAATTTAAGCTTCTCAGAGCTAAATTCTACCTTGATGTTGAGGCAGCGATGTAAACGGGGGCAAATGCCAACTCCACACTGGGAATTTA
This sequence comes from Oceanodroma leucorhoa, assembly GCA_030449065.1. Taxonomy (NCBI): domain Eukaryota; kingdom Metazoa; phylum Chordata; class Aves; order Procellariiformes; genus Oceanodroma; species Oceanodroma leucorhoa. Next base: position 166 of record JASVER010000235.1, on the reverse strand, counting down.
AAACCCAATCATGCAATTTTCAAATAAATGGGAGTTTTCTGCGAGTATGAATTAGAGTAGGACTGAGCCGGGGGGGGGGTGGGGGGGGGAGGGTTCTGTACGTAAAATAGAGTCCACCCACTCCTCCATACGCGTCTGCTGCTCCTGAAAAGAATAAATCCAAGTA